>JAGKTI010007348.1:17014-37235 GCA_018397915.1 Birgus latro
TATACAGGGTGATTCACGAGTTTCTCCGGAAACTCTGGGAAATGCAAGCTTACGCAATTCTAAGCATAAAATACTCTATAAGTATACAGTAAGTATTTAACGTAATGGTTTACAAGTGGTGAAATTTTCAAATATGATATGTGAATGTGAGGCAGCCAGGCTGGTGGCAGTCTTGCTGTGTTGCCTGGTTACTCAATTTTCTTTTAAATTTTGCACGTTTTTCTTGTTCTGAATGAAACTATTCTTTCATTAGTCGTCAGGTAAGTAATTGTTCTACATAGACAAGTATGTCACTTTAAAATAACAAATAAATCTACTACTGAAGGTGTAAACATGGCTAAGATGCAATACCAGTGATACTCAGAGCTCAGCTGACAGTTCCCGCCAACTGGCGAGTGTGGTAGGCCTATGTACTGTATTACAGGGACGGTTTCACCCACATTTCACTACAATGCCATTCACTTTTACAAACATGGAGTATGCAGATATAATTTTTATCTATGGGTTCCGCAATGACAACGCTGAAGCATCAGCAAGAGAATACAGACGGAAATATCCAAACAGAAGCCCAGATGCAAAAGTTTTTTACCACGTCTACATGGAGAGGCAAGTTGAAGTACGACGCATAGTAGGAATGGTACACCACTGCACAAGAAGAATTTCATCCTGACTAAGTGTTCCACAAGCGAAGGTATGGAGGACATTAAAGCGGGAAGGTCTGTACGCATATCAGATTTGAAAATTTCACCACTTGTAAACCATTACATTAAATACTTATACTTATAGAGTATTTTATGCTTAGAATTGCATAAGCTTGCATTTTCCAAAGTTTCCGGAGAAACTCGTGAATCACCCTGTATATATATGTATATACAGTATATATATATAGTGTATATATATATACATATATAATCCACTGCCAAACTACTGATATGTGCTTAAGTCTCAGAAAACTATATGGGATACTGATAATAAAAATAGTTCTGTACAGTATATCATCAACAAGCAGAATTAAAATGAAGAGTGAATGCATCTTAACTTCAATTTCTCAAATCATACTTACGCTTTGGCACCAATATTATCTAAGTACAACTCTTCTATGCTAAGTGACTTGCTGACGACATGCAGGATGCGCTCTATAGCTTCATGGGAGAGCTTGCTGTGGCTGGCACGTAGTTTCCGAAACCATGTGTTGTACTCTAGTGCACTGATGATGGGTATCAGGTCCCTGAAACATATCAAGATGATGATGTTTGGATTGGCTGTAACTCGGTCATTAACATTTACATGCAACAGTTTTGCTATTGTTATAATCAGACTGGCTTATGTAAAAATCACCCTCACCTTTCTCAAGAAACACACATGCAGCAATTAATCAATAAAAAAAACATTATATTAAGTAGTCTATACACCATACAACAGTCTATAGTTCCTCTAAACACATTTCTACAATTACTGTACTACTGAGCACTAAAAATCAATACAAGTACTTATATGTATGAACAATTCACTATCAGTCAGTTATTTCAAGAGCAGTACTGTACTTCAATACAATATATATTTACCAATACTCCTTTATCTTTATTCACTAAGTGCTTTTACTGACTTCTACAGATCAATGACAATATACTACTGTCACTGATCTCATTAAGTAACTATATTAGGCTATGCACAAAAACTCTAGTGAAACACACTTGAAAATAATCAAATTAACTTACATCATAAACTTTCCACCACTCACACAACCATGAACATATTATCCATCCATCCGTAAACACACAAATTTCAATGGTAAAGGAGCTATTAATGAAAGGAATTAAAAAAAAAAAAATCAGAACATAATGTACATGCCATATCCATGACAGAGGTGGATACAGTATGTTCTCAGTCAGTCCACTCCACAGTTGGGGCAAAACTTACAGGTTAGTATTCTAGGTGGCATAGGAATCTTCATAGCAACTGATTTTGCATATTAAACCTTAACATTATCTTGTATGTTACATACAGCAGACCCTCCCTGTGCACAAATAAAGTGTTAACCTAGAATTCAGCGCGCTCGGAATCAATGCACTCAAGAGATCCATGAACCATTATAAAATGCTAATCTGTCAACTACCCCTCCACACTGACACAATTTTGCCAAATGATGACCCGGAAAAGAACAGATATGCTACCTAAACAGACAGTCTACTGTACAATATAGAGGCAAATCAGACATAATACAGTGACATTAAAGAAGTAATAAAAGAGGTGGGATAAGACTCACTATAACAGACCTCATTTTCCAACGAAAAACCCTCTCTGACCTCTCCTAGACAAAAGCTATGCTTCACAAAGGCTTAGCCTACTACAGTATATAAAAATAAAGCAGACCAACGGCAGTGATATCGATGAGGTTTAAATGAATCAAATGCGGAAAAAATAACCATGCGGGCAGTTTCAATCATTAGGGATGAGGTGTGAGTTACATGCCGCACAACTGTCATGCTTTTTGCAAAAATGGCATTCCTGGCATAGTTTTTTTCTTGTTTTGTCCACACACTGGGGAACTGTGCATATGGACCTCGAACATACAGGAGGTCTTCTGTATATAGTTTTAAGATCAGCACTGTTTGCATCAATAACATACAAGATGGCATTGAGGAGCACCATGCAGAATAAATCCCTGAGGAAGAGGTGCTACAAATTCTTCAAAGCCACTTAGAACATTGACCACAGTGCTGGGAACAAAAGATGACAGTGTACACCTCACACTAAACATGCGATGGGAGGATTTTTCAAGCTCACTGCTGTCACCACCTGAGGAAGCCTTTGCATTTCATTACTCAATTTTTATAATCATATTAACTCCTTTGGCATAAGGAAGTAGTTTCTACTTTATCATGCTGCTACCACATCATTTCATTCAGCTTATGAAAGCCCCATAGAAGAGAAGCTAATGAAAGTAATATTTAATCCTTCCAGTTCAAAATATCTAACCAAAAATGTCTTGAAACAGCACAAACATACGAGAAAATCCATCATTATACTGAAGGGGTATAAAACCATAACAGTAGTACTTATCAGGATTATCTTCCTATGTTTCATACACATTTAATCAAGGCATCCATGACATTAGTACTTATCAGGATTACCTTTTTATGTTTCATACACGCTTAATCAGGCCATCTTGAAATGAATGGATCTTGAATTTGGGTCTCTTTTGTTTAATTTCTTGAAAAGAACAACCTTTCTGTAGGTATCTTGCCTTTGGTTCTTTGTGCTTTGCATTAAAAAGTCATTACTCACTCAAACCATTAAACTTAAATCAACCAATAAGTCCAGTTTCTTCTGAAAACAAAGTTATTAAACCTAACAGTAATAGTGCAGGTTGGCAGGAAGTATATGGTTACCATCAGTCCTGGGAAGAACTACCATGGAGTGGTGTGAGGTTATTTGCTCGACAGCTGGCCTTGTACAACACTTCCAGGTGGGGAATCAACATCATATACACAAAGTGAAACTATGGTACTACACATACATATCTCTGCTACACAACTACAATCCGTTCCAAGGGGTACGATGAACTTGTCAGCCTTGGATGACAGTTGGCCAAGGATAAGAAAAACCCTGAATTCAAACCCAGAGGCTCTGGGTAGGGTTGGCAACAGTAGGGAACATATGGCTATTAGAAAACTTGCCCACAATATTTGTTAGTGGTATACCAGTAGTGCTGGAGCTACATAGCACCCAGTAGTACTACTAAATGCCATAAACAGATGAAAAATGGCTTACAAACACATGCACAATGAAGACTTTCAAAACTGTAAACGTAACAGAAACTACAGTATTAACTCTCGATGTGATGATGTCATTCTCGTTACTTCCTGATGGCTTTACTCAGATTAGGAACAATTTTAAAATGGATGGCTAGGATACAGCCTTCATTAATCCCTCCACTATTTGGGTACTCTCCTAAATTCAATACAGTATAGTAATTAAAGAGCAGCAGAAGTAAAATACATATGATATCAAAGGACAGACCAACTAAGTGACAAAAAAAATCAAAACGTTTGGTAGTAAAACGCTTTCTGTACCGAAATCTTATTTCCCGAATTCCTCTCAAAGACACAAGGCTTTAAGTTAGCAATGTTCCCCTACAGTAAATGGCAAAGTTAAAAGTTTGTAAACCATGAAAGCTTGGCTCTGGCCGTAAGCTTTCTGAGTAGGAGATCATGTACAGCTGCAGAAACTAATATCACTACAATTTTTTCTCAAATAATCATGAAACTCTCAGTTAATATCCTGAAAGCCTGTTCAGTTCCAAAGGTCACATCACTGGGTCTAAGAAGCTTTTAGTGACTGTCTATTTAATTGCTGTAGTGAAATGTATCAATACTGTAATGATGTGATAATAAAGTAATACATACCTTAATTTCATGTTTATATATTTTGGAAAATATAATTTTGACCTGTAACCTAAATGTTTTTGTTGTTTTAGTCCAGTTTTTCTCCTTGTGTGGCTATAAATTTTACCACAACATAAAATCTGTTTAACAATTTATTAAAACTTCTCTAAGTTCTTTTGTAGGGGACTTTAAACCAGGGAGTGGGGGAAATCTGAGTCTTGGACTTTCCAAATCCATTTGCATGCCAACTTTCTTACAGTATGTCTGACATGTGCGAGGAGTCTGATAAGCAACAGACAGACACACAAACCAATATATAGACAAACAGATGACACATTCTGAAACTCCCTGCACTGTATAGGGGGTGAAATTATAAAAATCATATCACCCTTCATATTTTGTTTACAGGGTTGACAAATATTTGCTCAAGTAATACAGTATTTGGTATTACAAAACAAAAATTACAATGTACTCAGAGAAGTAACAGCAGTGAGTCTGACAGGGTAACTTTGTAATGGTTTTGGCATACTGGCTTCACTAACATATGTTAGTATTATCAGTACTTTGTAGAAGCACTAACAATTATTTCAAGCTATGTGATTAGGAATAAAAATAGGGTCCTATTCTCATTTGGGAGGCTTTCTAACACACCTTCCTTAAGGCTTATTTTGTTTTGTTCACCTTAATATTCTCTTGTATATTGTTCATTTCATTCTGATACTGACACAGTCTGCACAAACAACATACACGAGAATGTTAATATGCCACATTCAGAAACAAACAAAGAAGGAAGTGGTACAGGAAAGCCTCTTAAGATGACAAGAAAACAGACCATAATACAGACTTAAAGCTATGGTGCAGGTTTCCTTTGAAGCTTTTTTTTACCTCAGCGGGTAATTCTTGTTTAAGTGAAACTAAGGCTCCAATCTAGAACTGCTAGCTAAAGTCTTATTTACCTGTTATTTTCCATTCCCCTGAAACATTTAAAAAGAGAGGCTGTATGAGCTTGAGAATATTGACATAGAAAGCACTGAAAGTTTGCTACATATCTAGACACATAGGAGTTGTGACCTGCCAACAACAAATGAAAAGCAACAAGGTGACCAACACTTCAGCAGGCATGCATGGGTTGTCTGTCAGTAAGCAGCACCAAGATATATCAGTTGGTCACAGCTTTTTACTCTAATTCAGAAAAAATCCAAACCAAACAAGAAACATACCAGAAAACTGATAAAAAAAACAGAGGCTATTCAGATATTAGACTGCATATATACACAATACTTTGAATGACCCCAAATTGCATTACATTATTTATTAAGACATCTGGCACATAGACACATTATCACTCACTTCTGCTCCAAGTAGTCGAAGTCGTGAAGGTACAGCTCACGTGTGTCATGTGAGAGGTAGATGGTGTCGACGTCCCAGGCTACTTCCTCTCTATAGGGCAGGGCATGGTAATCACACATGCACATATACTGTGTTGAGAACCCCCCACACGGCCCCATATCTCTGGTTCCGCCAAGGGTCGCACGCTCAAGTTCCTCCAACTGCTGCAACCGCTTGGGAGGCTGAATGTCCACCTTCCGAATAATATGTCTGGAAGGGAAGGTCATATTTTATTTATTGCAGAAATACCATAAATCAAGTAGCTTCAAACAAATGACCCCTTCAGCCCCTAAACGTCATTTACACTTTATTTGTGTTGCAAACAGATTTTTGCAATCAGCTTCAAGGAGAAGATTGGGAATGGAACTGTTAGATACAGTTCATTACTAGTACAGTATCTTTACCATGGGTATTACAAGTAATGAGATACTGATCAAACTATGCTGACATACAAAACTTTACAAATCATTTTTCACTAACAAAATATATACATACCACATAAACTGTAACTAGTATCAGTAAATAAACCAAAGAGATGATATTACTGTATTACTGTATACATTCACCTTATCCTGAATTTGTATACAATGGGAAATATGATACTAACGTGAGAGGAACTGAGGGAAAGATATTTTTGAGCGCAGTGCCAAGGCTGAGCACCATAGTGTCCACTTCATGGCTGTTGTTCTCTTCATGCGTCGTGTAGTAAGTGTATACTCTATCACACACCGTCAAACACAACTGAAACAACAAAATATTACACGTTAGTACAATTTATGGATGTGTAATATATAGCAATAACATTAACATCTCTATCACAATTACAGGTATTTCTCACAACAGAAGTTACACAGGAAATATCTAGAAACAAGAGGAAAAAAGAACATTAATAAAAGAACTGTGAATAGGATGCCCTGTGAAATGAACCATACTTCAATTCACACACTGCTGAAGTCTTTTGTCAAAAGGATATTGCAAAATTAATGAAACACATTACAAAACTTACATCAAATTACATGCACACTTACTGCTGTATACCTGTATTATAATATTTGACAGACTGGCTACTACTACATTACTGTATAATAATGTATTTATGCAGGTGACAGAACACTTAATTACTATAAGCCATACACTACTTACCCCCATGATAATTCGTTCATTTATTTGTACTGATGGACAGTATGACAAAATGAGCTAACATGAGTGCCAATAAATGTTCATACTGCTACCATAGGCATTTTCTACACAGTGCACACTTTTAAACTGGGAAGGCATATGTCCTGTTTCAGTGCACACAAAGTACCTCAGATATGAAAAGCTTTCCTTCATACATAGCACTCTAGTCCTCCTCCCCCTGGTTCTTGGACATATCACTTTTTCCCTGAGAAATGCTTAAATCACTGAAAGGAACATCAGTCATATAGTGGCTTAGTGATGCTTCTCATAATACTACATTTTAATCAAAAGTAGAGCACAGTCCAGAAGATGAAGTTCAACACAAACATGCATAATGCGCCCCATCTGCACAAAAATCTGTACATGGGCTACATAATAAAATAACAACAAAAGCAATCCTGTGCAATATCTACAGTATACTGAAACCTGAAACAATGCTCTGATACTTTCATTATTTAACAATGAAACTAGTGAGAGGTTGATAATTTAAATGATGACATGAAATTTCAAAGATCAAGAGTGTGTATGACACGTCGGGAAGCCGACAAGCCTCTCCTCAGGCAGATGTAAGAAGATACACAGCTGTAACAGGTGTGGATACGAGTACACCTGCTGGACGTGAGTTTAGGGTGATACACGGACGGAAGAGAGAGAGCAGGGAGTTTGATGTCAGCTCCACGTATAGCTGCGGACAATAGGTATAGGGAGGTGGAGTAAGGAAGGAAGGTTGAGAGAGAAAGTAAGTAAAAGCTGAAAGGAGGAGAGAGAAAGAGAGTCAGAGGAGTGGTGTTGTGCAGACGGTGGGAACATGTGCTGACTTTGCATTTGTGGCCATGGGAACATATGTTGACTCTGCACTTTGCTCGGGCCTCTACGGTGGATGACGCGCGGATGACGTGTGGATGAGGGCGGTGGATGAGTGGGTGAGGCCATCACCCACCTCGCAACCATGTGACCTGCTGGTGAACATCGGCAACCCTTGAGGCCAGGATAGGTTAGAGAGCTCAGTTGAGACACAGAGCTGAAGGAATCGTCGTGGCGAGAGGACGCAGCCTGGGGGGCAGCGAAACGTCACGTGGACGTAACTGAAGCCGAAAGGAAGTAGAGTTCCAGGGGCGACATGAGAGCACTTCTGTTGACAGTGAGTTAAAGTACAAGCTTATGTAATCGCGGGTACAACTTGTGAACAGTGCTATTATTTTGTCTGTCATCGGGACTGGTAAAAAAGACTCCTAGTTACTTAGAAAGAAACGGAAGGAGAGAGGATTTTAAATGTTTAAATGTGTTTTTCTTGTACTAATGTAACAGTGTAACCTAATATAAATAAGTGAAATAAAGAGAGTGCTTTACTTATAACAGCACTAGTGACTATTACAGGATTAAATATATAAGGTTGATTTTAAAGCACTGAACTTTTATGAGAGCTTTAATTAATTAATATAGTGTTAGTAATAAAGTGAACTGAGTGTAGATGTTTTAGTGTGGTTTCTAGCACAGAACTTTATATGAAGTGAAATGAGGTGGGAAAATACCTCATGATTTTTATGTATGTAAATACTGTATTTTGTGAATACTCTTATAATTAAAGCCTAGAAAAGCCATATCATTTTTTCACTTCTTCCAGTTCCCAGTTCTGAGTATATGTGAATAGTGAAAACCGAAGTCGCGCATTGCCAGTGTCTAATGTTTCACGCTACCAAAGTACTAAATACGGGAGGATAATATTCCCGAGATAAATATCATTTCTGTATTAAGGGAGGGCGTGACAGACGTGAGAGGATGTGGGAAAAAGTGGTAATGTGGGGGAGAAGGAGAGAATGGATGGGAGTGAGGAGGATGTCTGAGAAACGAAAAGTGCAGTGTGTGTGCGGATGAGGAAATGAAGAGTGTGAGGGACAAAAAGTGAGGAGTGTGAGGAACAGGAAATGAGGTGTGTGAGGAGGAGGAAGTGAGGAATATGGAGGAGTGAGGATCAGCATAAGGGAGAGGGAGTGAGGAGGAGCATGACAAAGAGGGAATGAGGAGAAGCATGAGGAAGAGGGAGTGAGGAGGAGCATGACAAAGGGGGAGTGAGGAAGAGTGTGAAGGAGTGAGGAGGAGTATGAGCGGTGAGGAGGAGTATGAGGGAGTGAGGAGGAGTATGAGGGAGTGAGGAGGACTGTGAGGAAGTAAGGAGTGTGATGATGGGGAAGGAATGAGTGTGAGGGAGAGGGAGTGAGAGAAGGTGTGTGACAGAAGGTGTGAGGGAGAAGGAGTGAGGGGAGGTGTGAGGCAAAGGTGGTAGTGGGGGGTGAGGGAGAGGTGGAAATGGTAATAGAGGGTGAGGTGGGAGTGGGGGATGAGAGATAGGTGGGAACGACGGGAGGTGTGAGGAAGTGGTAGGAGTGAGGGGAGGTGTGAGGGAGTGGTGGGAGTGAGGGGAGGTGTGAGGGAGTGGTGGAAGTGAGAGGAGGTGTAAGGGAGTGATGGAAGTGATGGGAGGTGTAAGGGAATGAAGTGAGGGGAGGTGTAAGGGAATGGTAGGAATGAGGGGAGGTATGAGGGAGTAGTAGGAAAAATGGGAGGTGTGAGAAGTGGTAGGAGTGAGGGGAGGTGTGAGGAAGTGGCAGGAGTAAGGGGAGGTGTGAGGAAGTGGTAGGAGTGAGGGGAGGTGTGAGGAAGTGGCAGGAGTGAGGGGACATGTGAAGGAGTGGTGGAAGCGAGGGGAGCTGTGAGGAATGTGAGGAAGTGGTAAGAGTGAGGGGAGGTGTGAGAAAGTGGAAGGAGTGAGGGGAGGTGTGAGGAAGTGGCAGGAATGGTGGAAGCGAGGGGAGGTGTGAGGAAGTGGTAGGGGTGAGGGGAGGTGTGAGGAAGTGGTAGGAGTGAGGGGAGGTGTGAAAGTGTGGTGGAAGTGAGGGGAGGTGTGAGGGAGAGGTGGTAGTGAGGGACAGATGGCAGTGAAAAGTGAGAGTGAGGGAGAGGAGTGAAAGAACGTGGAAGAGAGAGAGAGAGAGAGTAATGAAGGAAATATGATGAAGATATGAAGGCGTGATAAATCGATGAGAAAAATGAGAATAGCGAGGAGACGGAAGCAAGAGAGAGATCAGATACAGAGCAAGCAAAGTATATGGGAGAGGAAGGGAAGGGAAAGGCGTAATGGAAGGGAAGCGAGGGAGGAAAGGAAAGGGGGGGGGGGGTTAAATGAAGAAAAATTGAGAGAACTGGTGAAAGACAAGGCTGAGTGTGATAAAGAAGTGTGTAAAGTGTGAAGACAACAATAAGATGTGAGGAAGAAAGGAAATGTGCAAGAGATGGAAACATACCGAAAGAGAGAAAGGAAATGTGCAACAGCGACAGAAGTACGCTGAAAGAGAGGAGTATATGTAGATGCTGGGAAAAGAAAGCTAAGAAGTAATGTTTTACAAAGACAGAATCATACCAGTAGAAATAAGTGGATGGAAGTATGAGGAAAAGAATGAAGTAGGAGGAAAGAGAAATATGCAACAGAGACAGAAGCATACTGAAAGGCGTATGGGAGTGTGAGAAAAAGAATCAGATATGGTATAAGAAAAAGTGTTACGTACAGGGAAAGTTCAATACTGACGTTGCCTGAATCAATAATATACACGGGGAGACTGAGGTGTAATATGCAGAATAAATCGCAACGGAATAGGTGTTACGAAATCTCCAAAACCACTTACGACCCTTGACTGATTTCAACCCCGTCATTATGAAACGTCTCTCCTATTCTAAGTAAAGAGAGAGAAATAAAAATCTTCCTAAAGTCTAACGAATACCTAGCGGAAAGTCGAACCATCTGAAACACGCACTGGCAGAGATAGGGTTTTTATTGTATCTCGCCATTGTAAATTATCTTTACACGGAACTGGAAGGACAGTTGTTTCTCTGACTGTACATTCATCTGAAGGTAGCAAGCAGGGATGAAGTCGAGGGAAAGAACTGCACCTGTCCATCCACAAGCAGTCACCATGGGTGGTATTCTAGTGCAGTTAGAAGGCTTACTAACATCTCTTCCTTACCAGTTTATTTCTGATTGTGCATCTTTACTACATTCTTGTGTGTTACTCATGGAATCAACTTCAACATTAAAAGCTATAAGAAGCAAAAGAGAGGATATTATTATGTAGTCTGGAAATTAAATCGACAAGGGAGAAGTGCTACGGAGCTTCCTTACCCAATGAGAATAAGGACCTACGAGTACATCTGTCCAGCCACAAGCAGAGACCATGAATCACACTCCCACTGAACCACCACTGCTAATGATGTACACAAACTACACAAACCCACAATTACTCCGGCAATCTGTCAGCAATGTCACCCTATAATCACTGCCTGACCTCTACCACAATCGTTACTGTCAGACTTTCTTCAATTTACTGCTTAACTGTTACTATGAGTCGTTCTGTTACTGTTTAGTTTCACCAGCTAAGGGGTGCTGGAGGGGGACTCCTTCACGTGGTGGCACTTATATAACTGGGTGATGGAGCTGCCCAGTTATACAAACGTCCCTCAACTACTTCCCTATCCCCCGATCGGATGATGGTGAACTGCAGGAGGGTGTGCAGTACACCGGCCTAACCTACCCTACCCTAATTTAACTAAACCAAACCAAACCAAACCTAACTTAACCAAATCAAATCAAACCAAATCAAACCAAACCAAAACTAACCTAACCTACCGTACACAAATTCGACAGAAGTCAGGAAGCATAAAATCAAAAGTTCCTCAACTCTATCCAAAAATCAACCGAAGAGATGAGGAATAAACAAAAATACATCATCGGACTGAAGGGATGCTGAGGCAGCCTAACACACCTGCCCTAATCAGTATGCATAGGTATGTAAATTTCCCGCATCACTCTTTTCTCCCCTCTTCCCTATTTCACAGTATCACCTTTATTTACAAATTAACCAATATTCAGCAAGGGGGAAAAAAAGGAAAGATAGAATCTCTCTCTCTCTCTCTCTCTCTCTCTCTCTCTCTCTCTCTCTCTCTCTCTCTTTCTCCTCTCTTTGTTTTCCCCTCCTCTCTCTGCTCCCCCTCTCCTTCCACTCCTCCCCTCCTTTTCTNCCTCTCTCTCTCTCTCTCTCTCTCTCTCTCTCAAGGCCTCAACTTTATTTACTGATTACCCAATATTTGGATGTGTAAAATGGAAAGGTAGGCTGAACCCCCCCCCTCTCTCTACTTAATTATTACTGTATACTTAACACTTTTACCACAGTGACGCCCTTTTATACCGCTATAATTAATTACATAAACGTAATTTCCACACTGCTTAATACTCTGCAGAAAAGGCTAGAATTCCTCCCCCCCCTCTGTATTCATATTTTGTTTTCTACCTGCCGATTCACTTTCCATTTGTACTTCTCTTCTTCCAACAACTACATTTCCCTACTACACCTCTTCTTCCCTCCCTCCTCTCCATTCCCTAGCACCAATCTTATTAACAGAGTACGCAAGTAAAAGAAAAAAAGAGAAACAAAATGAAGACAAAAAGAAAGGCAGAAAGAAGTAAAATAAGAAAGAAAAAGGAAAGAGAAACAGAAAAAATAAAATAAAAAAAGAAAGTCAGAAAACACAATGGTTCCAGGTCATCCCACCAAGGCCCACTTTCGCTTACTTTTCTCCTTCCTCCTGAGTCCTGCTTCACTTTACTTGAGGCAACTTCTCTCTTTCCAGCTAGGTATCTCACAACTACACCTCCCCTTTCCTCCATTTCCCAACTCTATCTCCACTTCCCTATCGTTCCCCTTTCCCCTTTGTCAACTTGATTTACGGATGACACGATATTCAATGAAGAAAAGTGAGAAAAAGTTAGTGTACACAATTTTTTTTGTCCCCCCCCTTTACATCTCGCATGGTCATTTTTCTCCTACGTCCTCCTTCATCTGTTTCATCCTTTCACTATGAGGATGTCCCTTTTCGTCCTATTCTTGTTACAAAATCATCAACGTCTCCCTTTCTCTCTACTACTGTATCGTACTGCTCTTCACATCTACCCCCTCTCATCCACTTTCTCCCACCTACTCTTACCGTTCTCATCACAATTCTTCCCACGTATTCCTCATCCTCCTCTCAGTCACCGCTCTCCCCACGTAGCCTACTTCTGCCCTTCCCTAGCTGCCGTACTCACCTTCTCTCCCAAGCAATGCCTCTCCCACCTACTACTTCTTTCCTAATCATAATTCTCCCCATGTACTGCTCATCCTGCTCTCTGCCACAGCTTCCCTCACCTAGACTACTTCTCCCCTTCTCTGCCTGCTGTACTCACCTTCTCCTCTCCCAAGCAATGCCGCTCCCACCTATTCTTTCCTTCCTAATCGTAATTCTTTGAACGTACTCCTCATCCACTGCTTTCCCTACCTACTTCTTCCCTTTCACCCAAGTCTTGCTTCCAGTCTGCCAAGTCCCTACTAAGAAGAATAACACTGCCTGGCGTACTATGAATGAAGGAAGAAAAGTATCATCATACTTAAGTGGTTACCTACACTCTACTTTTCCCACCTACTTCCTCCATACCTACTGGCTCCCCCTCCTCACATCTTCCTCCACCCACTTCGTTCAAAACACAGTTATCTCACTTTCCTCCCTCTTCACTGTCATTATGCCATCAATCCTACACCCCACAAATGCTTCTCTCTCTCTCTCTCTCTCTCAAGACGGTGCCGCCAATGCGTAGTTATGACACACTCGCGGCTGACCTCCGACCCCCGCCTCACCCACACAGTACGCCCATTACAACAAAATACTTCACTGTTCGTTCTGGCTGGAAAAACATAGCGTCAACCCTTTACTACGAACGAGGACATCTTAACTTTACTAATATTTTACTTTACTACGAACGAAGACATCTTGCTTTACTATTTCACTTTACTGCGAACAAGGATACCTTGCTTTATTAATATTTCACTGTTCTTCGTTCTAACTGGAAAAACAAAAAGTCTACTCCTTTACTACGAAAGAAAACATTTACTCCTTTACTACGAACGAAGACATCTGCTCCTTTAATACGAACGAAGACATTTGCTTTACTTATATTTCACTGTTTTTCGTTCTGACTGGAAAAAACAATGCGTCAACCGCCTTTAATACGAACGAAGATATCCTCCTTTACTAATATTTCGCTGCTCCTCGTTCTGATAGGGAAAATATGCGTCAATCTTTTACTACGAACGAAGATAATTTGCTTTATTTAATTATTTCACTGTTCTTCGTTCTGACTAGAGAACTGAATTATCAATCACTTTACTAGGAACAAAGACATCTCGCTTTACTTTTTTTCAGATTTTGTTTTACTGAAGCTATAATGCGTCACACCCTTCACTGATGCTTATTTCTTTCTTTACTGATGTCTTTATTTCACTGTTTTTATTCTACCTTGAGAAATAAAGAGGGAGAAAAACTTAAAGCCTTGACACAGCTAGTAAATAAAGCCAGGTTTAAATGGTACTTCTTCCACCTACTACCCCACCCCACCTCCCTTTACTCTCCATTGCCTCTTTTAAACTCCCTTATTACGAGAACCTTCTACTTCTAAACAAAAATCACCTGGAGGTAACAAGACCAAATAATAATAATAATAATAATAATAATAATAATAATAATAGTAATATATAACCTTGTCTTAAGTTCGCAAAAAAAAAAAAATTCCTTTCCCCCTTTTCCCCCTTTACAGCAAGACGTTCTTCCAGAATAAATACAAAATACACAAATACATACATACAGTACACACATACATATACACATACATTACACACATACGTAAACCTAGACAGTAAACATAATATAACAATGAAAGAAGAGAAACTTAAACCCTGACATAACCAACAAACTCAAGTTAACAATAGTACTTCTTCCCTCGCAACTCTCCACTGTGTCTCCCTTCTAAGTGCACGCCTCGGCATTGTAAAAGACGCTGGAAAATTATACCACTCATTGTTCACAAGTTCTCATCATTTCCTGAAACAAAAGAACTTGGATATTCGAATTTCACACTGTTTAGTTGCGGTGACGAATTTCTTTTAATTTTTACCTTCTCGTTCCTTTTCTTTTAGTTTCTTCTTGCCGCCACTGGACGATGAAATTCAACTCAGAAAAGGCCACTTGTACGGAAATAAACTCCAATAATTCCTGCAGTACGATGAAATTTACAATGCTTCGCTGCCATTATTATGATTATTTTGCTACCTCCGCACGTTCTATTCAAATTTTTAAACAACTGTACTGAAAGGATAGGAAGCAATCTCCATCTAAACTTCCACTGCCATAAAATTAACACTTTTACTGCAGAAACGACTTTATTATTTTTTCTCAACTCTCGTGTACTCCACACAATTTTATTCAGCACAGGACAGGCAAAAGATGAAAGGATTCAGGGTCCAAGACGTTGATATCTTTTCACCCAGGTGTAATTCCTATCTACGAATTATTAAAAAAAAAAAAGGGGGGGGGGGCTTGCATTAAATGGGTTACCTAATAATATACACTCATACAAAACTAAATAAGGCAGATGAATAACTGTCAGCACAGCAATTTTCACCATTTGTGACTCAGTTCATCTTTTTTTAATCTCTTCCCAGCTACGATCGTACTCTGCCTAAACACTTCAGACGGAATAAACAAACAATTTTTGCAGCCTGAGGTCATCCAAGCAATTTTACTGGGAGAAAATACCCCTTGCAAATGATTGGTTTAAATCTAAGTCCTGGTATTCGAGAAACCAAGAGAAATCTCCCTGTGGTCATGGTGGCAAGGGTGCGACAACAGCTGCACTACAAGAAGGTAATAAACGTTCAAGCACTGCGGACAAACGTCACTCATTTAGCCTACTTATCATTCGTCGTCACAGGTCTCTCCCGTATGCTGAAAAAAATCGTCGGGGAGATATGAGAACAAAACACAAATCTAGCAACAGGTACACTACATAAAGGTTGTTGTTGCTGCTGTTGTTTAATCCCAGTTTGTCAAGCCGAGCAAACCCGTCGACCAATGGAAACCAACTGCTCCTATGGTGTCGTCCAATAGTTTCCTTACACCTTTGATGTTGTGTGTGCGTCTTAGTGTGGCATGAGATGAGCAGTGGTTAATTTATGTGTGTTATGCAGCATAGGCCTATTCTACCAGCAGGGCGCGTGTCATTTGTGATTCCGCCCAATCCAAATCTAAACTGGTTGCTGATCTAAGTCTAGCTAGATGAAAACTCGATCACATAGACTGCCTTACCAACAGATCATCCTACTCACTCTGGTGGCATTACACGGCCGCGCGCGCATACACACACACACACACACACATTCGAACCCATGCACTTGGCAGGACCGTCACTCCAAGTGGATGATACGAAAACTCAAATCAAGTTTCCAGCCCATTTCCTTCACCCAAACACTGATACCATCCATCCTGCAGCCACAGCCCCAAGTCCTGTCAGAGTGTCCTACTTTGTCAGATGAAAACAAACCAGCTATAAACTTGATACGAAAACTCAAATCCTCTTTCTTCCACCCCAGTTCCTAAACTCAGACAGGCGCCATCCATCTTGCAGCGACACTTCCAACCGTGGCGTAACAGAAGACAACAATCGATACGCACTAACATGGGTGGGTGCAAGTCAGCCAAGACCAGGGTAAACATATGCTTCAACACACAGTTCCCTCTCACCTCACGTTCCTCTGATCCGGTGATGCCTGAACGACCACGCATGATCTCTCTCCACCTAATCATCCACACGCAATTAACAGCTTATTAACTTTCCTATACCTTCTAATATCAAAAGATTTTCATAACTGCAGCACATCAAGTAGATATGATTATTATATCTCCTTTGATCTGAATAGATAACTCCTACATAAACTTTATCTATACGCTAAAGCGACGGATTTAATAGCAGTTTGGTGAGGCCATCACCAAATTCAACTTGGGATGAATGAGACGGAAGCTACCTCATTTAACTTCTACTATACGACGACCATATTCCATAATTTTTTCCTCTGTCTCGGCTACTCAAAATGATTATGTTCAGTCCTTGCGTGTGACATGGCAGACTGCAGGAGTAGTATTTTTTTTTTTTTTTAAATCCCATATGGTTGCAACTTGAAAAAACATAAATGGATGTAAGAAGTCCTCCCACCTAAACTGCAGATTACAATTCACTCTGGAACTGGTTGGAAAGTACTTTCAAGAGAAAGAAGTCCAAATAACACACAGGTTCATACACTCACTCTCAGCTTAAATAAAATAATCTGGCAACAGTTGGCACAGAATACAGAACCGTATCAACCATGAGAGAGTTAACAGTAACGATATGAACAATCCAGGTTCCTATGACTCACTGCCAGCTGAATAAAATCGTCTAGCATTACCTGGAATTGATCACAAGAGGTGCCTTAACCATGCGTAGATTAGGACCCGTATTCTCGTCAGAAACTGATCCTCCCTAGCACCTTTTCCTTAGCGATTTATTTCTGGATATGGCAATAGGCGTAATAAATCCCCAAAATAACGGTTCTACGAAGCATACAATGCCACCTAGAACACGGCCCTGATAATACTAAAGCTGAGGATAATATTAATACTAAACACCTCTTCAACTAAAAGGCTGTGACATTTTTTTAAAGACATTACAAACATCCCCCTCATTAAACCAAAAGTCGATCTCTCAACTTCCTTTTGCAACAACAACTGCAGCCTTCCTTAAGTAGTAAACCATTAACAGCGGTTCCTTAACGCGGGCAACAAGCACGACTATCCAACCTTCACTAAAACACTTTACACTGCTTGGCACGTTTCACTTTCTCTTCTTCATGGCTAGTGGGGAGAGAAAAAAAAAAAAAACTCCACACTCCACTGCATCCACATGTACCGCTCACTTATTTGAATTACCAGTGGAAAACGTTCAACCAGAGATGAAAATTCAGTTTCAAATATGTCTCATATTTCACATTTGCTACTGTGTCGCTCTCAAAATTACACAGCATATTTCTTTTTTTCCCCTTTTTTTTCTTCGTTTCACTCCTGGCCAAATGTATACGCTGGTAATAATATAAAGTCAGTTCACAGAGAAATTATGCGTCATTATCTCGCAAGCTTTGGAGATTTACTGAGACTTCCTCCTTACACTCACTTATCCACATTACACACAAATACTATCTTATACTTGGCCCTCTTCCCTATCGGTGTCATTTGTATAATATATAAAAACTACCTTACACCTGGACCTCTTCCTTGATTCATTATACACAAACCTCAACCTACAGCAGTTTAAGTCCAACTGTTATTCTTTTTTTTAATTAATGGAGGACACCTGTAATCTGGTGTATGGAATTATTTTGTCACTTAATTTCCTCCCACTGTTCTTCTGGGGGGAAAAATACATAACACAATACTGACGTGTTGCACAAAAAATACACTGTTAGGGAAGAGGTGCTGAAGAAGTTCTAGCGATACATTGTGCCTATTACAATATTTTTATCCTCTTGCATGCTACCAAGGAGGAGGCGATTTGTCTGTGGTCTTCCCCTTGAGGACTTAGGCATCTGCATATTGACAGATTAATATTTTTTATCCTCCTCCATGCTACCAAGAAGAAGGCGATTTGTCTGTGGTCTTCCCCTTGAGGACTTAGACATCTGCATATTGACAGATTAATAAATTCTTACTGAAGTCGATATTCAAAACTATATAAATACCATACAAGAAAATATTTTGGTGTAATATGCAAAATAAATATCAAAGGAAGAAGTGCTACAAAATCTGCAATGCCAAAGCGAGTGTGATCCAGTTAGGCGGGGTCACGTGATAATGTTTGTTGACAACTGAGATCAAGCACGTGGCGCGGCGGCGGCGGCTTCTGGCCTCACGCACCTCACTTCCACTACCTGACTGTCGCTACCACACACACACTTCTTCGTCCGCGAGAGGAAGAGTGCTGGCGAGGAGGAGGAGGAGGAAGTTAATTTGGGGGAAGAGAAAGGGGGACGACCATCTGAGGGCTGGAAGAATGACGGGAGGGAAATGTAAAGTTTGAGAAGAAAAAAAAAAGTTCGCGCACACACACACACACACACACACACAGAGCTAGAGGAAAAACTAAAATAAATGTGGACGGCTGCTCTTTAAACACCCACCCAGTAAAAGTCTCAGCTCTATAAAAAGCACATAGTGACTTGCATTCTTCTAACTTAGAATTCACTTATCACGTAACAAATTCTTAACCCATTCCGCCACAAGACGTAATATATATTTTATTTGTATTTTATTCCTGTTTCCTCCTCACAATTTTATTTTCTATAGACTTTTTGCAACTGAAGGTGTTATAGTCCTTATTACCTCTTCTATACTCTTTGTACTCCAGCTTGGCCTAAAACTGCCATCTCTCCTTGACTTCTGAGCTGTGACACTGGAATATGATGCTAGTGCCAGAGAAGTGCCATGGGAAGGATGTAGAGCCATAGCACTGTCTTTTCCTGCCAACTGGTGAAATAAGTTACAAAATGACGCAAATCTGGACCAAGTTAAGGCGAAAGGAGTATATGTTTTTTTTCCCGGACTAAATTATGTGGAAGAAGCGAAAATAAACCAATGAAATAAGACAAGGGATTCAAGAGATTAATGATCTAGTCTAATTAAAGAAGTTCCAACAAAAACAGCAACTGTGCACTCTCAGGCAAATGTGTCGGAACTAATTTCACGATCGGACTAATCTCACGGTCGGATTTAATCTCACGGCCAGAACTAATCTCACGGCCGGAACTAAGGTCACGGTCTGAACTGATACCACTGTCCGAAGTTATCTCACAGTCTGAAGTAATCTTACGGTCTGAACTAATCTCACGGTCTGAAGTTATCTCACGGACTGAACTAATCTCACGGACTGAACTAATCTCACGGTCTGAAGTTATCTCACGGGCGGAACTAATCTCACGGGCGGAACTAATCTCCTGATACATAACCCCAACTATGACGAGGCTTTTCACTTCATTCCAAACATCTCCACACGATTCGAAACTCATGGTCGGAACTAATAATCACGGCCAATTCAATCTCACAAATTAATGCCAAGGCCGCAACTAATCTCACGACCTAAACTAATCTCAATGTCGGCACTAGCGCGGCCTGAGAGCAACGTGAGGGTGACGGCAGATCCATATGGTGAGGTGGACCATGTGTGGCGCTGGATTAATAGCAACGTTTTCACTTGGGAGAGAGTGACTCGTGTGTGTGTTTGTGTAAAGGAGGAGGAGGAGGAGGAGGAGGAGGAGGAGGAGGAG
>JAGKTI010007349.1:2302-15885 GCA_018397915.1 Birgus latro
GTGTGTGTGTGTGTGTGTGTGTGTGTGTGTGTGTGTGTGTGTGTGTGTTGTTTTTACAGTTAAACTTTTTCTTCTTAAACAAGGATATGGTCAGTTCAGCCTTAAACTTCTATGTACTGTAAACGCATCATCATCTTACGAAAATACATCAGGTATCTGTTGACGGGAATGTGTATCTAGTGCCAGAGAAGAGTATCAGCCTATTGTAACACTATATTTACGTGATACATGACGTGAGTTTAATGAAGATGCCGTCATATGACTCAGTGATATTTGGAAATTGAATTATTCTGTTTAAATAAAAGCACTTTATATAAGGAGGTTTATGTAGCTGGTAGGCTGTGTAGACGAAGAGAATGGACATTATAAAATGTTGCTGATGCAATATGTAGGATATATAAAAGGAAAATGGTGTAAGACATAAGTGCTGCAATGCGCACGCAGTGTTAATATAAAGGCTATTCAGTCCGGAAAAAAAAAAAGGGCGTACATGACAGGGGGAACGGCTTGTAACTGTAGACCTGTCCGGAGCTGTATGCAGTTATTGGCATGATTCTTTTTCTTGTTTCACGGCTACTGTGTCCCATTTTGTGTATAATTATTACTATTCATTAACATTATTTATATAATATATGTATAATATATTTAATGTATGGATGTATGTATGTACTAATTATGTATGTTTAATCAATCACATTTTTGTAATATAATTTACTCAGCGACCTATGTCTACCAGGCATTAACAGTAAAGTTCACCTAGTCGTCTTGAACTTTTGTATAGGCTAACACCAGATATTTACATTTATATCATCATAACCATGACATTTCATGGAAACCGATATTGCCGGTGGAAATATTTATGGTACACCGTTTTAATAGCATCATAGACTTTTGCGTGCAGTAAATACTGGTAGGCTTAACAAGCCGCAGAAAACTAGCTCCGGTGCTGAATGGGTTAATGAAACAAACGCGCTGTTATATTCTTTTCGTGTCCTCTAATATATCGTCAGAAAATACTCTTTTTATATACCAGAAAATAAAGCTCCTCCGGGATATTGGTTGATCAGCTAATGTTTTGGGGTTATATGTTTGAAAACATGATATTACATAAGCAACCAGATACCATGTTCCAGTAAACTATCCATATGGCCACAAGTCGTCCTAATAAAGGAAACTTAAGCCATGTTTTCAAATCTCATGATTGGTCAGTGTCAGTCACCAACTCGTCATAAATTCGTCTGTAGATATCACGCTTCTTTCTGTTCTACCGGACTCTGAAATTTCGTTTATTGTTTATGTAAAGTTGGCAACATAAAACGTGGAATATCGCTTAGGCTTTATAAAGAAAGTAACATAAAACTTGGAGGCTAGAAAGCTTTATATAAAACATAGGTAATATTTGAAGCAACTGACAGAAAACGAACTTACATAATAAAAGTTGGGGATGTAAAACGCAGGTTATTTAAAACGTACGTGATGTAAAAGGTGACGTAAAACTTGAGTGATACTGAATGTGGTTAAGTAGAATGCAGGAGTATTAAATATATGGGTGGTATTAAACACAGGGTATCTCGTAGGTGATAATAAACGCAGGTCATTTTAAACGCAGGCGATGTTAAACGTTGGTAATGTTTGACAAAGGTGATATTAAGCGTAGGTGATATTAGACGTAGGTGCTAATAGACGTAGGTGCTAATAGACGTATAGGTGATGTGGCAGGTGATGTGAAGTGGGTGCTAATAGACATAGGCGATATTTAACGAAGATGAGACTAACAACAGGTGATAAGACGTAGGTGCTAATAAACCTAGGTGAAGCAAAGTGTATAATTCGTAGATTATTTAAACCACAGGAGTAATAAAAGTAGGTGATATAAAACTTGTCGTCGAGGGCTCCATTTGCATGAATAAAATAATCTAGCATCAGTCAAAATAAACTTCAAAGAACTGTCTTCCTACTGAAATGGTTAAACGTATCAAGTATGACGCGAGATGACTGACATGTCGATTTCCGTGATGTTAAAGCTGCTGAAAGAGAAACTAACAGTGACACTCTGGCCACAGGCTTCGGGTGTGACAGGTGAAAGGGATGTGACAAGCAGCTACGTTATGAGAGGGGCATATGAAAAAGTATATGGTGTGAAAGATATATGGTGTGAAATGTATGGGGTGTGAAGAGTATATGTGATGTGAAAGGTGTATGATGTGAAATGATGTAACAAGAATATGGACAGTACATGATGAAGATACGTGATACTAAAGTTTGTAAAGTTAAGTGTACCTGATGTGAAGTGGGTGTGATGTGAAAAGTATGTGTGTGGAAAGTATGTGATATGAGCGTTATATGAAAAGTATGAGATGTGGGACATTTGTTATTAACCCATTATCTATGACAACATTTAATTCTTGCTGCCTACTGACAAAAATTTTGTTATCTTAATAGTGACCTTCAGTACTGACGGGATTAATGAAGATTGTTTAACCCATCCAGTTGCAAAAGTTTCTCTCTGTCAGGGGGGGGAAATGATGAATATGCTTTATATATAAATAAATGTGAAGCCAGATGTCACGAGGGAATGGTAATAACCCTCTGGTCGATTATCACGAGAGAATCGACTCGTGAAATCAAGTAGCGATTTCACTTTTATGCTGGCTTATTTCACCAGTTCTCTAGAGTCGAGAATTTTATAAACTTTCTCAACAGTACATAACAGAGACTAAACGCTCAAGAAGGCTGTATTACTGTACTGTTGGCCTCTGAGAAAGTTAGTTCACCCCTTAACATTCATAAATTAGTAATAATAGTAATAATGATAATAAGCAGGAACTTGCTGGTGCGAACTCCTAGCTGGCACAACGGATTTAAGAATTAATATCAAGAGCTGGCCTAAATACAAGTCGTGATTAATATAAGGAGTTGTGCTAAATTGGAGTAGCGAAAGTGTGCTAAATGTGGGGAAATTAAACATGACTGTTACATTTAACAAAGCTCAAGAAAACGAACTGTAAATTAACCCCCTGCTATCACGCGTTCAGCTATTGCGTTTATCTGCTATCTTGCACCACGCATCGAGTTTGAAGCGCCCGGGTTGTGAACGCTGCACCTGATTGGTGCAACATCAAGACTTTGAGTTGAATGGCCAGATACGTCACATTTTAGAGCAAGATATAACAGTGAACAGTTCATATTCTAAATTAATAAAGCCCTTGAAGGTTATGAGGACAAGTACCATGCCTACATGAATGCCTTACACCAGTGTCGAATCACAGATTATTTTCGTCAACACCCAAGCACTGAACGTACACCCAAGCTCCATCCTGACATAATGCCTGTATGTACAATCTTCAGCCATGTTGCTTTATCATTTTGCATTAAAACATCGTTGCATATATCCTAAATAAGTAATTTCTTCGAATTCCATCATGATATATGAAATGAATAATGAATAAAGCCCATCGATAACTAAAGAAAAAAAGAATAACATTCAGTCCCAAGATGTAGATGATACGTCCACACCATTTGTTTACCTTTTTATTTCTCTGTATTTCACTGCTTCTCATCCTTATAGCATTGAGTAAAACTGATGTTGGTATTATTCCTGTTGTTTTGCTGACAAAGAGATCATTCAAAGAGATGAAGAAGAAGTTGACCAACTTTGAGCTCTCAAATTAAATTTTCTGACAGCAGGAATTAAGCCACCCCCAAGCCTCGGGACCTTTCAAACCACCCAAACCTTCCTTAATCCTTATAAAAGTAAGTTTGATGGTCTTTTATGTTGTTTATTTATTGATTATAATCTTATTATTAATATAATAATGCTTTATTTCATGCTGGAGGAGAGATTGGCTGGAAATCGTAGGCATAAAGTGGTTAAAAGTTAGGGAAATGGGCCACCGAAAAACCAATTAGAAATTTTCCCATTGATTCTTCAGTTCAGCGATTGCGAAATCAGCTATCACGGTGGTTTACTGTAACCAATTATGCGCGATAGCAGGGGGTTGAGTGTACATGAAAATAAATTTACGTTACATGAATCTTTTCAAAATCAAAGGAAAAGAAATGCACTCACTCAAGCACTCAAACCAATAGCTAAATAGCTGAATATCTAAATAGCCTTAAGCCTAGGAAAAACCAAAGAAATACTAGTCAGTGGAGATGAGATCGTCGCTGCTATAGTCGATCACAAGGTTGGTGGGAGATTCGGGAATACGCCGATACCGCAGGATACTCGAGATCACTAAGAGGAAATCTATCCGCGTTAGGTATCGCACACCCGCTCTCTGTGACTGTCAAGAGATGACTGATCTGTGTTCAAGTGTCCAACACAGAGGCGTGTGAAAGGGCGTGGCCAACTCAACGGCCAGAGAGGCAAGTGTAAGGGAACGATCATTCACAAAATATCGCTCAGTGGAATGCACTGTCTGTACATAGACAGTCACTCAAGAGAAAATAACGAAAGTTTTGACAACTTGATGCAAATATAAGTACAGAAGCAGACGGTTAAGAGAATGAGTGAAATTCTGTGGATTTCAGAATTGTTCAATCGTTCCCACAATGTCATGAATTGCGATACTAACTTCACGCTCTAAGAAATTCGTGACACTCTCATGCTGAGTAAAATCGTCTGAGGAGAGCAAGAATAAAACGAGCAAGACCACCTCTCTATGAAAGGCATGTGATGTGAAAATTGTTAATGTTTAACCTCGATCTGTTTGGCCGTGCAGAACCGTCGATTACAGGTAAGCAGTTGCTTCTGTGGGACTCTCTAACAGGCACAGTACAGTACATACATTGTGGAAGGATCCGTCGCACCCTTGTGGTAGACATCGCCATACCATGGTCTGATTAGGGTCCTTTCTAAGGCGAGGTGCAGCGAAATATGAGGTTTGGCTTCTTGGTGGAAGCCGCAGTTTCTCGATCCAGGGCGGACAGCGCCACAATGTGTAGGCTCCTCGTCAGAGTTTGATGTGAAAGTATGTGGATTGAACGGCGTAGGGAAATCATGTGATGTGATATACATGAGATAATAATGATGCAGCATACAATGTTAAAGGCATGGGAAGTGATTTTGGGGGGTGGGTAGGTGGATGGGTGGGGTGGGGACAGATTGCTTCACTCACCTTATTTAAATTGTCTGGTATCCCAGTCATCATCTAACATTATCACTCTTATAATAATACTAATAATAATAATAATAATGATAATATAGTAGTTGTTGTTTTTATAACTACTTATCATCATCATCATCATCATCATCATCATCATCATCATCATCATCATCATCATCATCATCATCAACACCATCGTCGTCGTCGTCATCCATCATCCATCATCACGTGGAATTATTAAATGAATATATTTTATCCAGTGGACATCAAAGGGAAGGCAGAGCAATATTAAATATAACTAGAAGGGAGGTCATTTACCCTCTATTGAAAAAATTAGAATAATGAAAAATATAATCCCAGGAAAAAGTGTACATCACAAAAAATCAACATCAGAATAAAGTTTTGAGAGAGAATGAGGAATTCAAACCTCGGTGGAAATTGCCGGGGAATCTTATCTTCTGCCTGATGAATAATTTGAGCCAGGTGGAAACTGTGTGTGCAAGGGAAAGACATAGCATGGGAATGGAGAAGGCGAGGGGGTGAAGAGAGAGTTAAAATGAAATGCTGGAGAGATTGAAAATTAAATACAAAAAAGTACTACAAACAGAAGAGAGAAAAGGGTATCAATAGACTGATAAACGGATGGGTATATGGAAATAGCAAGGTGTGGGGGAAGATTTCATGTAGATGGGAGTAACACCTTTGGGAGGTTGATTATTGCAGGGATAAATTAATGAGTGAAATATCTGACTTGAGAAAGTTACCCTGAGACTGAGAGAAACAACGACATACGAATAGATTGAGGAATGGTTAGATAAATAGATTTTTATACCTAGAAAGATAGACAGGACACAAACGGAAAGGCAGACAAACAGACGGACGAAGGGACAGACAGACAGTCACAGGAAGACACAGGCAGATACAGAGTGCCAAAAGATACGGAAAAAGACACAAACTGATAGACGCAGTTTTAAAGATAGAAGGAGACAAACAGATACAGGTACAGACCAGTATTGACAGACTTAGACAGACAGACAGCCACAAAGACGAAAAGAAATACCGGTAACGAGAGACACGGACAGACACAGATGGGCAAATAAACGGTCTCGAATAAGGATGGAGTGAGAGTGAGTGAGTGAGAGTGAGAGAGAGAGAGAGAGAGAGAGAGAGAGAGAGAAAAGGGGAGTAAGTGGGAAAGACTAATAAGCATAATGAAATAAGGTTAACCGTATTACCCATTTTTACGGGGTGGACATAACGAGAGGGAAAGGGAGTGGAGACACGATGATAAAAGAGGGAGTGAACGAGTGAGGGATGCAGGGAACCAAAGTGAGAAAGAGGGATGGTGAATTTGGAGAAACGTTATTCTGTTCCGTATTTTTATCATTTCTACAGTTTCAGGTTCTTCACAGCCATGATCGATTTACTTTCTTGCTCCTTGATCTAGATATCTTTTTACTTTATGCAGCTAAGAAACCCACCTCCCCTCTCGTAGTAAGGGGGATTAATGAAGGCTGTATCTAACCTCACCAGCTCGAAAGTCTTTCCAAAGTTTATGAATATTTTTAGATACTTTATGAAGAGTGTGATTTAATAAGCGTGAGGAGGTTAATATTGTTCTGGGTATTAGACTCCGCACATTGATTAAACAGCCCGTTTCCAGATGCCATCACTTCTCACATCTACTAACAGATGGCGCGATATGCACTATACCGAACAGTCTGTAATGAACTTTGCTAGGACTTTTCTTTTGAGGCCGGGGTCGGCAACATACGGCCCGGGGGCCTGACCCGGCCCGTAAACCTAATCTGATCGGCCGTCCAGTATGCCCCACAGATATACAAAAATATTCCAATTTTTCACTTAGTAAGTGAAAAACCAGTATTCTTACTGGCTGTTAATTACCATAGCAAACACTAGTTAGAGTTTGTTGGAAAAAGTGTGTATTCGAACAGACGTGAGCTCAGATTTGGAGGCTGACGTGCTGCACCCAGAGCTCTGTGATCCAGCACTGCCAGATGTGTAGTAATTATTGCCCAGTGCGATAATCTGACCGGTGCGATAAACGGTAACATGCATGCGATATATTTAATTACCATTACACCTGGTGATAAGTGTTTTAATGAAAGTTTTCTTTTGTTTCTAATGCACCAATTTTATAAGAATAATATTCAGCATAATTTTTACGAAATACTTTGAATTTTTTACTACACATGGTGGTATTTGTGTCAGTGAAAGTAATATCTTTTGTTTCTAATGAATTAATTTTATCAACTTGTGTTCAGTGTGATTTTAGGAAGTATCCATCCATCTATCATCCAATCCTACGTTGCGCAATGAGGAGCGTAGGAGCCCGGGGCTAGGCAAGTTGGTCCTGACATTTAAGATGAGAGTGACCAGCCTCACTCATCCCTGAGTGGCATTACTTGAGCAATAACCTCCTCCAACTTCTTTGGCGGACGAAATAATGCTAATGTAAATGGAATCACTGCCATTAATGATCGATCCTGTAATTTGGCAACCAGTAGGCGAGTGGATATGAAAAAGAGGAGTAACTGACGAGGGGTGCAGGGAGACTGATTGAAAGGGACGGGTGATGGTGAGCAAGGACATAGGGAGCTGTGTGAAATTGCCATGAAATTGACATACTATTAACACTGAGTCTCCTGTGACCCACACTCAGCCATTAGAATTGTCTGTCGTAAACTGGAATAGAATACTAGTGTTGCATAGTCAGTTAAAGGGTTAATATGATAACAGGTTATTGATGCAAGAACTAAAGAATTATAACCCATTATTATATTGACACTTATATCAAAAGGGGACACTATAACTAATCCAGATAACCTGTACCAATGTAGGATTTTTATCCAGGAACAGAAAATACATTGAAATGGGAATGCTATAACAAATCAAAGTAATGTGTAAGTTTGAGAATTCTACCCGCAAAGTGAAATTTCCATTCATGGAAATACTATGTAAAAAATCACGATAATAAGAGCGGTATACAGTATGTAAGTTATCTCCACATGGTGATATTATATATGTGGGTACAAAGTCGTTCACTTGGACAACACACGACACTCTAAAATCAAGAGACATTATGGATGTTTTTATCATATGTGCTGAAATCTTATCCTTCGTATAGTTTATAAACGCTCTAACATGCGTCAGCCTTGGTCATCTATTGGCGGCTTTCCACGCTACTCGATCTCTGCCAGACTCCTTATTCAATCCTTTGTCCCTGAGGCCACACTATGACGGTCCCAGGCCCCTTTTTTGGGTCTGCCTCTCTCACCCCAACCCTGGACGTTCACAGCTCTTACCTTCTGCAACCAATAGTCGTCCTCCATTTCTCGACATATTCAAAACATCTCAGTCTATCCCTCCTCATCACAGTACCAAAACATTCAAGTCACATCCCTTCTCTCAACACTTCAGCCACAATCCTATCCTCCTCACATTTAAGGATGCATTCAACATCCATCTAATCACTGTCATTTCTGTATAGTTTGAGCTTTCGAATATCCTTGTCTTTTATTGCCCAGATCTCACTACCGTACAGCATTACACTCCTATTACATACCGCATACAAAAATCCCTTAACATGAAGGCAGAGCCTTCTCAATGTTAGAAGAGGCAACAGCTCCCTGAACTTCCTCCAGCCATTCCTAACCCCAGCCACAGATCTAGCTTCATCCCCACCTCCAGCACAGAACACGTCCCCCAATAAACAAATCTCCACACATCCTCGAGACTCATCAGCAAGATCAAGCCTTTCACAGCTCTACATGCCCTCCTCGACACACGGCACGACAGGACTCAAGTATATTTCGCAGCATACTTCTAATACCACTACTTCTCTTATGCATCCACTTATCACAGACACTGCACTATATGGAGCTGCTTCCCACTCCCTTGTGGCAAACTGCACATGGCCACACTCCCTCTGCATTGATAGTGCCGCCACCAGCCCTAGATATCATCACTTGTTTTATCAACATTTACTCTCGAATCCTTGTGTCCACTCTTTCTCTTCTCTTCCTTAATCGTTCCTCCGCTACTCTTTCATTCTCTTTAAGCAACACCTCTGCTTTTATAATAACGCAGCTAGCCCCAGATTTCATCAGTTTTGTTGTATCCGCATTTACTCTCAAACTCTTGTGCCCCATTCCGTCTCTCCACTTCCTAAATCTTTTCTCCACTTCCCTTTTATTTTTTTTTAACAACACCAAGTCACCAGCATACTACATCTTCCATGGGAGTCCCTTTCTGAAGTCGCATGAGAGGGCTTCAAGTACCATAACAAACAATTAGGGGTTCAGGACTGGCCTTTGATGTACGCCAACATTGACTTAGAACTCATCGTCCAAATCCCCATTCACTCTCACCCGGGCGCAAGCTCCCACACACATAGCCATAACCACACTAACCAGCCACTCCTCGGTCCCAAGCTTTCTCATTGCCCACGTCACCACTTCCCCAGGGACTCTTTCAAAGGCTCTCCTCAAATAAACAAAATTAATAGAGAGGTGGCCTGCAGTTCTAATCAACCCAGGTTCGAATCCTGGCTGGAGCAGGGAACAGTGTAAAGGATTGTAATTTCTTCAAAAGTAGTCGACTTTACTGATCTACCAGAAGATCCGCCGACATATTGTAAAAATACCTCCGCTAATACCAATACACATGTCCTTTATGTATTCAGTATCGACGTGGGGTGTTAGCGCCTTTGGGAATGGGCTGTGAAACCTATGCCCAGGGTCATACATATAAGGTAATAGCTTCCTTTTCTTTCCTATATATTTTTCATGAAGCATTGAGGCAGTGAACATGGCATTAGTGGTCCCTTTGCCTGGCATAAACCCAATTGCATCTTATCAGTATTCACACCTTCCCTTATCACATACCTTCTAGAGTCATCCATTACCTTCATTATCTGGTCCAAAAATATCAGGTTTCTATAATTTCTTTCCAGGGTGTCATCCTTTCCCTTATACATATTTATATTCTCACTCCTCACTAACTAAACCCACTCCAATATCTCTTGTGGCTTTAAACATTTCAGCACTCAACCTAGATACAGCCGTCCCGTTCCCCAACTGCATCCTACCTATTGCTCTGGTCACAGCAGCAGCATCATTCAAAGGCCAAGGACCCAACAGTAGATCCGCTGACTCCAAACCTTCCTTGTTCCAGTCAAACTCCTTATTCAGCAGCCGGTTATAATACTGTTTCCAGGCGTCTTTAATATCCTCATAGTTCACCACTACCATTCCTTAATTTTTCTTAACAGACTTCTCAGTTTTGAGATTCATGTTTTCCCTCTTCATCTGATTTGAAAGGAGATGAATAAATAAGATTAAACTGTGGAAAATTACCATTCCTGTGCTTTACCACCGATTAACGTCGTCAATACGAGGACGCCTTATTATATTGTGTTATATTTATGCTATATCTAGACTGACTATTTTAGCTAATCTAGAGGATTCTGAACTATAGAGGTTAGTTATACCCTTCACTAACATCATCATTAATCGAGATCCTACCTGTTTTTAATTTTTTAAAAAATCATCTGGCAGGAACGTGTTAAAAAATACAAAGACGTCTTCGTAGAGGAGGAGCTAAATGATGTAAATAAAAAGTTTGAGAAGTTGGGAACAGCACTATTGTAGTACTTTACATCAGAGTAAGCTCTTGTTCTACAATAATGCTTTTCTGATTTTAATTCTCTTATTTTTAGATGATGTTATTTGCTCCTGAGAAGACTTTTCGAGCTGGTGTTAGATATAGCTTTCATTAAACCTCCTCACTGTGATGAGGGATCCCGTACGATGAGTTACAGTGTCTGACTCTAGCTAAACGGGAAAAGACGTCGTCGGGCTAAAGAAATGTGATTTTACCACGAAGATATATCGTACTCTGCTGTTAAGACCGCTGTGCATTGTCATCATCAGTTTCACCGTTTACCTCTTCATTGTCGTTATCCACCAACACACCTTCATCATTTTCGTCATTTAAAGTGATATCATTTTCACTGACACTTAGTATTCATCAGTTTCATTACATGACCGTTGTCCGTCTCTTTGTCCGAAAATTTTAATCCTTGTCGTCGTCCTCGTCCTTGTCGTCGTCCTCGTTATGGTCACATCATCATCAATTATTTTCGACAAAGTTTTGTGAAATAAAAGGTACTTGTGTCCACCAACAAACCTCACCTACTTATTCTGGCCCAAACAGACAATGGAGTCCTAACTTCATCTTGTTCCTCACGTCATCTCACTCCATCCCCGAGCCGCCATTTGCCCGTTCGTCTTTTATCCTTTCTACGAGCGACGTGACCAGACCACGCCCAATAAAATTTGAGTAAAGAGCCACACGCTGAAAAGGTTCCACAGTTAACCCCTTAATTTATGGGGATGAAAGTTGCCGAGAGCTGGGCATACAAAGAAGAAAACTGAAAAGCGATGGGGATGGAGATGGAGCATTGTGATGGAGGATGGAGTTGTAAATGTGGTCTGTCTGGTCATGGTGGTATATATGTGAAGTCTGGGAGGTTAATGTTGAGGAAATTTTTTCCATTTTGTGTGTGTGTGTGTGTGTTTGCGACTTCTCTTATGTTTAGGCTTGTTTGTGTTTGTGTGTGTGTGCTAGCGTGTGTATATGTGCAGAACTAAGTCATTTTGTTCTGTGGTTTTAGTTCCCCCATAATGATATAGCCAGAACTAAATATACCAGTGAAATCACCATCTTCCTGCGTGGATATTTCCTCACCTAATGCAAAGTGAATATCAGTAGGCAGAAGTAAATACATCAAACCAGCCATAGCAATGAATAAGTAAAAAAAATAATATCGTGGAAATACAACAATGAAGTGATGTACAAAAATGGCAAACTTCGGAAGCCTCTGACATTCTTCCTTAGTTTTCTCCTTTCCAAACATATTCTTCTTGGAAAGTTAGGAATCCCGTAAGAGAGAGAGAGAGAGAGAGAGAGAGAGAGAGAGAGAGAGAGAGAGATTAAAGATGAAAGGGATCAGTGAGAGGGGGAGACAGGAGAGAGAGGGTGGAAAGTGGACGAGAGAGGAGCGATTTGTGTGGAGGAGGAGGAGAGGAGAGGAGAGAAGGGAAGTGAAAAGCGAAAGAGGGAGAAAATGGAAAGAAGAGGAGAAAAGATAGGTGAAAAAGAGAGTTGGAAAGAGAAATTGATGGGAAGAAAGAAAAAGGGGAAGAAAAGAAGGAACCAAGACAAATGAACAGAGGAAAAAGGAAGTGAAAGTGAATTTAGAAAGGGAGAAGAGGAAATATGTCAAGCGAAAAAAAGTATATGATAAGCAAGAAGGAAGAAGAGAGAAGAAAAGACTGAAAAGAGAAGACAGGAGAAGGTATGAATGGATGGAAAAAAGAGGAACAGGGAAAAGAAGCGAATGAAAAGAGGAGAAAAGAAGAGAAGGAAGGAAAATTAGGACACCAGTGAGAAACGAAAGAGGCAGGGGAACATTGAGCAAACAGGAAATAGAGCAAAGACAGAACAGCAAAGGGACAGAGAAGAAAGAAAAAAGAACAGAGAAAATGAGAAAGGAGTTAAGAAAATAATTTGGAAAGAAAAACAGAAACTTAGCAGAGAAAGAGTGAAGCAGACAAGGGTTGAGGAAGGAGGTGAAAGTGTTAAGGGGGGAAAAGTATTTACCTACTAGATAGATAGATACTATTACTGGACAACATGGAGTTTCGGTAAAGTGAAGCACCATTTAAGCATCACTACAATGAAGCACCTTGTTTATGAAAATCCTTACAAAGCAAACGTGAAGTATTATGCAGAGCTTCGTTAGAATAAATCACCTTGTTTGTGAAACCCTTATGATGTGACTAATCGACCCAGCCGCACTAAAAGATGCTTCTGCAGCTAGAAAGAAAAAAGGCCGAGAAGAAAGAATGGGCGGGGGAACCGAAAAAAATAACACAGAATAGAAGGATAATGTGTAGAGGAGAGGAGAGTGAAGAGGAGATAACTGGATAATCAAGGGAATGCGAGGGCTTACATGACGAGACAGACAGACAGACAAACAGACAGAAAGATACAGACAGCCAGACAGAGATATACAGAGATTGATGTAGAGAGATACAGGAACTGAGAGAGACAATCATAAGCAGACCGACACGCTGAACTGTACACGGACGGGCACAAACGGATAGAATCGGACAAAGAAACATACAGACACAATCCCATACAAACACACACACTCACACTCCAAGACAGACAAACAGATGCACACACAAGCTGACGTAGGCTAAGCAGTAAACACAAAAACGTAGGTAAAGAGAGGGACACTAATTTAGTGTTTTGGAAGCGTAATTACTCGTAGATAGATCCATATGTAGATAGATACATAGATATATAGACAGACATTAGATAGACAGAGGAAGTAGATAGATCCATCCATCCATCCATCCATCCATACAACCATCCATCCATACA
>JAGKTI010007349.1:20867-37232 GCA_018397915.1 Birgus latro
TGTATATACACACACACATACACACATCTGTAACCACAGTACTCTCTTTCTTCATACAGAAACTTTGGAATGTTGTACCACATCATTAATCTGTAGTCGTCAGTTAGATTTAGCTGAAGATTTATTGAGCGTTACATGTTGTATAGTAGTTATTTCCTTTTATCACCTCAGACAGTAAACCTGAGAATACAATGCTTGGGAAAAAAAGAGACAAGAAAAAGAAAAGATGTGTGAATACCCTTCTTGAAGCGGTAACTACGAGTATATGCCATTTCATTTTTTCTCACTCAGTGGTACCAAGTTGTATACCATGGAAGCGAATTTAATCTACTGCAAAGACTGAGATGCAGAAGGTTTTGTCCTAATCACACAGTTCGTTCATGATGGTTGCAGCAGTATTAATCAAGTTTTTACCAGGACACATTCTAAACCTCCTCACCCGTTTGGCCTTTCCAAGTTGTAAGCTTAATAAAATAGAGTTAGCCAGATTGAAGCAAAATGCCTCCTCGGGCTGAAGTGGTTGATTAGTGTTTTGATTCTCCGTACGTCTTAGATGTCCAAATCACCTTAATTCATATCTCTTAACTACTTATATTACACCCATTTTACCCTGCTCTCTCGTTCAGATGTTCACTTTTCTATCTTGGACACCTCATGCTCTTCTCAGATAAGCCTTTATAGTCATGCCTTCTTCCCTTCTAGCATTGACCACATTTCACTTCCATAAGAATATGTTACCACCCACACTCTGTCATCCAGGGATTTACCGTAGTTTACTTTCATACTGATGTTTCTACCTGTACTGCGGCCAATCTTTGCACCTCCCACATCTTTACCCTACTTACCCCTAGCCACCTCTTCCCCACCCGTCTCATTACCCTTCGTAAATACACAATACGTATTTTCCAATTCGTTCATGCACTCCATCACTGAACCGTTGACCCTTGCAGAACATCATGACATTCACCCTCAAAATTCGTCGTTCACACATCCTTCTTCATTTACTAACTGACCTCTGCAAATAGAAGATATTTATTTCCCCATGGGCATTGTCGCATCATTGACTTCTCTCAATATTTCAACCGTACAAACACTGAGCATTCAAGGAAGCATAATGCATCCCTGTTTCAGAGTCACCCATACATAAAAATCTTCGCTAAACTGTCTGTGTGCTCTTCCTGTTCATTTTGAACTGTTGTTAGGACTCATTAGCTATCACTGATAACAGCCCACTAACTGCGCTATAAATCATTAGCACTTTCCACGTGCTAGTTTGTGTGCCATAAACTCTTTCAAGCTCTGCCAGTGCAGCATATGAATTACTACGCTCGAAAACTTTTATTAACTTTTCACCAGGAAAAAATGCCATCCACACACCCTCTTCCATTCGGTTATATAGTACGTTCCTCGCTAAAGTACCGTGTCAATACTACCTCTCGCAAACACCGAGCACGCTGATACTGTTATAACTCTCACAATCTTCTGCTACTTCACTCCCTGTGCAGTGGAACTAGTGTATTGTTCCCTCACGTATCTAGTACCTTCCTTGCCCCAGTACATTCCTAAAACTCGTCAATATCAAGTTCACTACGATCTGTTCACTGCCATCACGTATCCTCCATACTTCAGGAACCTTCCAAAATTGCTCTCCCCTCCTACTCCTCTTTCCACTCTTGTCATTCCTGGAGATGTAGTGGCATATTCTTGCTCACTGCTGATGAATGACAGCTAAAATGCTCTCTCCTCCTCATGCTTTCTTCATCTACCACCACCATATTCCAGTGTGGTCGTTCAGCTGTTTTACATTCACCTCTTTCACCTCATCTAACTTACAGTGGATCCAGAACACAGTCTTTTTTTCTTTCCACTTTGGAGGCAACTTTTTTTTTTTTTTCCATATTACAGATCTTTTAAAACCATGTTTGCTCTTACTTCAGACACAGTACCATTCTTCGTTGTAACCACTTTCCTTCTTCTAACAGCTGATTTACAAGCGCTATGTTTGCATTCTCTGATTCCTTCACTCCTTCTTGTCACTGCTGTGTCTTATGTTTCTTTCCTTCACTTGTTGACACCTCACATTTCTTAGAAATGAGGTTACACCTGATAAGTTCTTCTGTTAATGCATTAGAGAAACAAAGGAGTGTTCCGTCTCGCAACTTAGATCAGCGGGTCCATGCACAAAGTTGGATACACCAATAAAGTGCGCTTTGTGAGCGCGTGATGAGCGAGCGAGGGAGTGTTTGTACCTACGCTTATCATCATAAATCATCTTGGTGTAAACTTTCAAAATTTCTGGTGAGGAAGTTGAACAATAATGGAAGACGGAGAATTGAGCTAAAATAAATACTTTCTCAAATTTCCTCTTTCTCTCACGTTTTCTCTCTGGATGTGCATATGGCGAGGCGCCGTAGCATTTATCACACACACAATGTTCAGCTCTCTGCTCCTGACTTGTGTCGATGAACTGCATCGGCAAACGCTTGGTTATTGATCGAATGATAAAACCCAGAAACTGGGCGATTACCCTTGCTGATTTCACCCCCAAAACATAGAAAAAACGTTCATGTAAAATTATGAGCGTATATCCGGTATTTAATTGTTAGAATTCATGCAAGAAAACACAGTGTTACAACAAGAAATCTTTTAAAATTCGATTTCATAGTGGAGCCTGTCAGTTGAAGCCCTTGGTACATTCCCTTGGAAAGCTGGGATCCCAGTGGGTTTCTTTGGTCTCTTGAGTAAATATATAATAAATAATATTAATCAATTGTATCTACTACCTGCTGAAATAATCTCTTCTCTATCACACATAGTAGAAAGTTATTTGCCTTTGAAAACCATAGTGGTCGGGCCATGTCGTGTCAGGCCGGGCTGGGTGTTGTCAGGCCTCTCATTTCTCAGCTGAACGTAGAGCAAACATTGCTTTGTTCGCTGCGCTTGCTCGCTCGTAATAAAAAAACAAATCCCAGAGAGACTGTATTCCACTTCAAATAAAGGCTCTGTCTCAGAAAGAAAGATACTTCTATAAAAACACACAGCTTTTTCCATTTCAACCCGAATATCAAACTTATCAATTTTTTTTTATCATATTTAGACTCCTGTACTGTATTATGACCTCCTATGTGTGTCTCACACAGACGTAGGGTCTATCTCTCAAAGAAACAAAGATATAAGAGAAAATTCGCATTCGACCTTCAAGATAACCCTGAAAGAAGGTCACAGGTCAAATCTGACATCATATATAGACACCCTGGATATGGCTTCCTACAGTATAATATGTTTCATACAAACATAGGGTCTGTATCTCATAGAAACAAAGATGTAAGAGAAAATTGACATTCGACCTTGATGACTTTGAAGGAAAGGTCACAGGTCAAGTTTGACATCATATTTAGACTCACTATGTATATGACTTCCTATATAAGTTAATTACAACCTGTAAACACTTCTGTTAAAGTAAAGAAGATAATAAAGGATTTAATGTTTCACAATAGAAAGTTGGTCATTAGTCGACAACCTTGGATATTTCATAATTCGGAAAATCGGGCATCAGCCTCCTATATGGCCCTACAGGAATACACAATATGAGAAAATTCCAACAAATGGTTTCTGAAATACCGGGCACAGCGTTAAATGGACGAACGGACATACGGACTAAAGGACTGTGGACGGACAGACATGACAACCTAAGAATCCTTTTCGTGATAAACGAAGTTGAATAATAAATCAGTGCTTAAATACATTATTCCAACTAGCTTTCTACCAGTAGCTTTCCATTTAGCACCCATCTCCTCCACTCACTTCTGTAATACTCCTTGAGTCTTTCTTTGCAGGCTCCCGCATGCTTGATTGCTCTCTCTCTCTCTCTCTCTCTCTCTCTCTCTTTTATCGCCTACACAGCAAGGTGATAATGTAATCGCCAATACATCCGTGCATGTGTGTGTGTCTGTGTGTGGCCATTTCCAAAATATCACAAAATCAAGTGGGCAAACTGTATCCAAAAGTTGCGGGCAGTATCCCAGGATATTTGGCTTGTTATAATTTTGGCTTAGCTGCAATAATATCCCTCCGATTGCAAGAGGATTTAGCAAGAAATATACCATCTAACTTCTTCCCTAAGCTTGCCATTATTCACCATTTTCTATCTTACCATCAACGAAGAGAACGAGTAGTCAGAGGGTAACCATTAGAAGTTCTTCAAATGCCTGTTATACTCAATGACCTTATCCAGCATAATGCTCCTCACTTCAGGCTTCTGAATGCTAGCGTTATGTTTAACTAAGTAGGAGTAAATAGCAAAATCCTAAGACTTTTTTACAATTTTGGTGAAGCTGTGATGATATGCCTCCGATAGTCAGAGGATTATTTATCTAGTTTTTTAGTGATGGTGGGCGATACGCATTCGTTGGCGAATGCATTGTCCTTTTTTTTTTTTCCCCTTTTTTAAAAGCAGAATTTCTATTTACATCTTCAGAATGACTGATTTCAGTGCCTAATGGCCACTTAAACCCCTCTCCCCCGACACCCAGTTCATCTTTCTGACACATATCATTTTCAATTTTTAAATGACACACACACACACACATCATGATCTCCTGATACATTCTGATAGTAGCTTACGTTGGTGTTACATCGAACCAATGAAATTAATAAGTTGAAGGTAATATTTTCTTGTATCACGCTTTCATTCAATTTCACAGTTTCAAACATACTCGTATGTTGTGGCAGAACAAAATAATTTAGCTGCAAGTTGCAGCCAGTGTTATTTTCACTGAATTGAGCTTGCATTTCACAGGTGATTAATATCGCCAGTCTTCTTTAACCACACATCTTCGTAAACTCCCCTGTCGTACTTCATATTGGTAGCAAAGGAATGTGACGGGAGGGATTAGGAAAACACCGATCTCAGCATCACTTGTTCTGGTTGCAAACTTGATACTGTCACAGCGTAAACAAGAAGCGATGCCAAGGCACAGCAAACCCGTCCCCGGCAGGCATTTTAGATCTGACGTATAAACACAACATAATATCCAGTCAAAGATGTCACATATCAAATTTGGAGTACATCGGGGGAAAATTTACGATTTTATGCCTTTTTTGAAATTTAGGCCCAACCCACCTGACACTGACCAGCCCTACCGCTAAATGGGAGGGGTGACCCCCCTGATGTAATGAGACATGTTATAGGATGCAGATCTGAAAGATGCACCTTTAGGTTTTTGTTTCATGTCGATATGACGAATTTGAATAGTTATGGCGATAAAACGATTTTCTAACTTTTTTTTTTTTTTTGACCTACAGCCTAGGCCTTGGCCCGATTTAGCCCAAATTTAATCAGATGATCAGAAGGTCATAGCCCATCATCCTTGTAATTTTAGTCAAAATTGTACCAAAAGTTTTCACGTAAAGTTGTTAATAGACAGACAAACAAACACACAAACAAACAGACAGACAAATCAAGTGAAAGCAATACCCGTTCCCGAGCCCCTCCGGGGCCTGGACGGATAGTGAATGGATTGTAGTTTGTCTACCTCTTGGTGAAGATTTTTTTTTTTTTTTTTTTTTTGCCACTGCAGCTTATTTCTTGCAATTCTGTGGCAGAATAAGACAGCACTACAACTTTACATACTTCCACTTGCAGTTTTTCGTGACTAGAACCATAATGTAGTGTTAGTATTTTCGTAAGGCTTAGCATTCAGGATGGAGAAATGGCATATTTAAGCCCATTTAAAGTGGAGGAGTATAGCAAAAGAGTTCCCACGTATGTATCAGACTTCCACCATCAACCCTATCATACAACACAACAGAAGTAGGGCGGAGGGTAAAACTTCTTGCAGTTCTGTTTGTAATACCAAGGATGACGGAGTTCGGAAATGAGATGAGGCGCGGACTTGGCTTTAACCTGGACTTCCTAAATACACAACCCGAGAGATATGAAGGGCAAAAGTTTGAGATGCAAGTCTGGGAAGGTCGTTGTTCCAGGTGAAGCAATGATGTGTGGACCAGTGTTGAGTCTGCCATGCACGGGCGGGGGAAACTTGCTTACCTTCCCTCACCAAACTTTCTTCTTCCTGGTTCTGTCACTCTTTTTCGTCCTCTTTCCCTCACCAGACTTGCCTCTTTTTGGTTCTGTCTCACTGATTCGTCCTTTTTTTTCCTGTCTTTGCTGTGATGGCTTGGTGATATGAGGCACCAGTAGAATAGACGGTCATGTGTTGTGCTCAAGTTTCAATTTCCAAACCCTCCTGAAGGGTTGTCGATCATGTGATTCCACTAGGGGCGGAGGGAGATCATCTGCCTATAAATACACTGGAATAGGGTAGCCTATCCCCGAACTGCTACACCTCGAGGGGATAATATGCCAGTGGCTGTTACCGCTACCGTTATTGCATTGGTGAGATGATACACCTATACAATATCATCAACTTCATCAACAACGTCATCATCATCATCATCAGCATCAGCAGCAGCAGCAGCAGCATAACTTTTTTTTCGACCATTGTACACGAGGAGTGTAGTATCCAGACATGAAACAAGAGAAAAACACAGAAGTACCATCAAGATGCCTTGCGAAAATTGACCAGTTATCTAATCATTTATCATATAAAGTGCATGAAAAATGCACCTACAAACATACCCACCTACACACTCCCACCTACAGACCCTGACCTATAGACACCCTCACCTGCAAACACCCACTCACTTACGGACACCCATACCTATTTACAGTATACCCTCGCCTAAACAACCCCACCTACAGACACCCTCACCAATACATCCTCACGTAAAATCAACTTTGCCTACAGTCACCCTCACCTACAGACACCCTCACCTACAGACACCCTCCCCTACTGACATCCTCACCTACTAACACCCTCAGGGGCAGACATCCTCACCCGCATACACCCTCACCCGCAGACATCCTCACCCACAGACATCCTCACCCACAGACATCCTCACCCGCAGACACCGTCACTTGCAGACCCCACCTACAGATATCCAACCTACAGACACCCCACCTACAGACACCCCACCTACAGTCACATTCCACCTACAGACACACCCCACCTACAGACACCGCACCTACAGACACCCCACCTACAGACACACCCCACCTACAGACACATTCCACCTGCAGACACACCCCACCTGCAGACACACCCCACCTAGACACCCCACCTACAGACACACTTCACCTACAGACACACCCCACCTACAGACAAATCCACTTACAGACACATCCCACCTACAGACACACCCCACCTACATCCCTCTACCTTACAGACATCCCCCCTACAAACACCCCCACTACACACACACACATCCATCTACAGCCATGCAGCCGACAGGCGCCCCCATGTACCTACAGACACGTCACTTCAGGTACTCCCACGTACGCTCCACCTACAAACATCCGTCTGACGACTCTCCATTCCACCTAGACACCACCTACACGCAAGGCCTCTTTAACACCTACGCAGCTGTAGTCTATGCAGGTGTCGATCCTGGGAAACAAAATGGAAGCCGGAAAATAATATATTTGTTTTTCGGACCTTTAAGAAACTAAATCTTTTTACTCGGCAAAGAAAAGTATGTCATTGAACACTAAGGTGCGTTATTTGGAATGTCAAGCTGTAGGAGCTTACAAAAACTTTCCTTGAATGAAGTAATGTATATAGTAAGCAATTATTGCTTAGCTAACCTGCTTAAAGAGAGTGAACAACTTACTGGCACCTGATATCCGATAAATAATTCTCTGTAACAGGACCTAAACAGGACATTTAAAGCAATTTCCCCAATCAGAAATACAGAAAATGTCTCCTTACGGTGACTAAATATGGGAAGAATTGTCCCAAGGAGGTGGGGGGAAACTTTCCTATGACTTCCTTTTAATGTACTGAAAAGCATGATCAAAATAAGGGCCCGTTCACACATGTCTGAATACATGTATGCATCAGAATTTGGACAGATGTACGCAAACATGCTTCAGTGCAGCTTTGAACCTATGGCAGGAGAGGTAATGCAATTATTGTGTCCATACGAGGCAGCTGAGACTTCATCATGATGTTGCAATCATGATCTGGACGCTGCAGGCCCGAGCATGGTTGCATCTTGTTCGTTATCCTAAAGCCCTGTCCACACGGTGCCTGAGACACTGCCCAAAACAATGCTAGGAACATGTCAGGAACATGCTAGATACATGCTTCCAAACATGTCACAAACATGTTCGTAAACTTGCCGGACCAAAAAGCTTCCCAATGCTGCACACACCAGTGATGATAACATGTTTCGAAACAAGTTAACGGGTTCGAACGTCCAAACGAGATACTTCGAACATGTATGCAAACATGTCCGAAGAGATGTTTCTAACATGCTTCAAAACTTGTTTCAGGCTCGTGTGGGCGGGGGCTTATCTTAACTTGTTGCCCTCAGACTGCGCTGCGAAATTCGTAGTAGCCTGCATTTTACTATCATTTTTATTGTTAATATTTTTGAATCAGTAGTAGAGGTAGTACTAGTAGCATTTGTATTATTATTATTATGTTTATTATTATCATTATTATTATTATTATTTTAGTTAAATTCTTACGATATGGCAATGATGCAATGGAAATGTTAGTAAGTTTCACGCGATGCTACTGTTTGTTTTACTCTGGCTTTATAACCTTTTTTTCTACTCATTGACATATGTCGGTGTTGTTATTGTTTCTGAAATGAATATTATGAATGCATACTTGCTTCTGCTTAGTGGATGATGGCAGATAACTCCTCCAACACGGGGAGTTTGTGTATGTTATTTTCAAATTGAGGTAGACATCCAGAAAATGAGCATGTTAATGAAGTCTGTATCTAACACTTCCAACTCGAATACTCTCTCCTGAGCTGAATAAAATCGTCTCGGGGCAGCAAGCATGAAATAGAGAAATGCATCATACGACCACTTTTAAATAGAGGGATGAAACGAGGGTCTGGCAGGTTTCATCATTGCCCTAGGTTATCCACTATGGGCCAGGGTTTCCTTTAAGCAACATAAGTCGTCATCGTCATGAAAAGGAGTTAATGGAAACTGCTTGTGACCCCTTCAGCCCTAGGAATCGCTCCTGAGTAAAACCTGCCAGCGGGAACAAAAATGGAAAGAAAATGTTTTACTGACAAGGTAATTTAATGAAGTTATATCATCATTTCTGCAGTAATCACGACCATGTAAAGTGGACTGCATTTTTTCCTCTTTCTTGTGATTATTTCAGCTGCCAGCACACATTTCATCGGCTCTGAGAGTCATTAAGGTATATACTGGACTGCAATGAAAAAATTATCAGTCGTGCACTGACGCCAACCTCTTTAGTGTGACGACGCATTTTTCAGTATAGCCTATTTAGGCCGTCACCAGACGATATCATCCAGGTATTGAAAGACCTCGAGAAGAGAATGGGTTAGTCAAGGCTATTACCAACCCCGGCAATTCGATGACTTGCCTTTGATGAGTAAAATCGCCTGTAAGTTGCAAGAGTACAGTGGAAAGGACGTCATGTGATTATACAAGCTATCATCCTTGTCTTGTTATGTAGGCAAGACAGATAATTTAGCTCTAGTTTTACCCTGTTATTTACAGTATATATTTTCCTGCTGCTATTAGACAGTGTGATGCTATCTAGAAGAGGCTCAGTAGTGAACGGGTTAATGAAGGCTACATCTAATCCTTGCACCTCGAAAATTAGCCTGAGTCCAATAAAATCGTCCGAAGATTCCAAGAACTTCAGTAATTATAGCGGAGATGGAATATTGCCAAATATAGCATAATCGTGCAATTGCTGACTAGTTTTTGCAATTTTGCATGCTGTTAGGTACGAACACAGTGTTTTCACTTGACTTCTGGTGGGCTTTTTGCGCATAATTCAATATGGCTGCCGGCCAAAGAGGTTAATGCTAAATGCATAATCTTGTTACCACTAAAACATTGTAAAATCCACTTATCCCATATCTTCTGGTGCATGCAACGCAAATACGTGGTCACTCGTGTTTAAAAGCTATTTTAAGGGTCAAAGGTCATTTTCAAGGTCATTTCAGTTTATTGTAGCGGTTCATTTTGAACCAATCAACTCAAGAAGATGACCTATGTTTGCATCCCCTGAGAGTTCATTTTGCAAGTTCTTGAATTCATGACTCCAACCATTTAGTGAGAAATGCAGTATGGTGCTCAAAATGACTGTTCATGTTGCGGATATTGTCGTATGTTCTGAAACTTAGTCACAAACACTGTTTGTGCAGCCTCCGTCACACTTGCACAGTGGTCCATAACGAAGTCCAGCTAGATGACACTTGCAATTTCCCATGCAAACAACCCTTCAGGCACAGTGGAGCAGCAGTGAACATCCTTTGCTGGCATCTGGCAGACTGATCCAGTATGGTACCCATGCCTTGGTTCTGTCATTCCATTCCCAACCCCATTCACTTGGGTTTGGAATGTTGGAAGTTTTGGACAGAGATCGATTCCAGATGAAAGCTGTAATGTATAGTGCTTGCTTTGTGTGCTGGAACACTGCATGCTGGGTTGGTGGAATGGATCCCAGAGGTTTGAGACCAACAGTAAACATCAACTTTCTTGCTTCATTGACTGAAGTTGACCTACAGTTTTTGTTGTACATCAGCACAGTCAAACGTTCCAGATGCTGCATGTGAAACGAGTCAAGTGTTAGGCTGCTTGGGTCCTGGGTGATGGCGATGAAGGTGTCAGTGACCTCAGGAAAAGTGGCCCATGCATTCCATGCTGTCTTCCTGCCAATTCCAAACATCGTTGATGTTACATCACATCCCGTGTTTGAATGGAAGAAGAGAAGTGCCTGGCAGCATTGAGGTCCCAGCTGTTGAGAGATGTGATGAATTGGAATTTCTTTGAATGTCTTTGCTGACCCAAATCCAATCCACAGTTCTGACAGTTTTAATTGATGAAAGTTGTGGATGGCAAGAACTACCACATCCGTGTCCGCAGTTCTGAGGTAGGCCTTAGTGTGGCCCTGCTCAGCAGCATGAAACAAATGTAGCATCATGCGTGTATCAGCTTCTTCTTGATGGCAGGGAGACAAGGCCGATGCGTCAGTTGGTCTGTCACTGAGCACAAGGTCATCCTTTGTAGTCAGGAGATGATACCTTTCATCAACGGTATGTTGCAGCAGTTGCTCACCGAGGAACTGGAACAGTTCATCCTTGTTGTCGGAATCTTTGAAGAATTTCTGCCATTCAACTTCCTTTGGAATTGATATCTTCACTGATATCCTTGTTCACCTTCATTGAGTTTCACCCCACTTGGAATGAGTCTGTGATTTGATACTTGTATCCTGATATGTGTCCCAAACAGCATCTAGTCTTGTGGTGTTGTTAGTCGTCTGGCTCTCTAAGAAGGGTAGCAAATGCATATGTGTGTGTGTTCTCCAAATACAGTGGCACGCTGGTGCTTGACAGTATGAATGATGGCTGGCATATTCAGCACAATCACAGATGCTTCTTTGGCTGCAGGAGAGCTTCCAGGATCAAGCATACCAGGCAGGCAGCCAAGAAGAGCTGATTTGGTACCTGACATCAGTTTTTCCTGATCACACAAGGATGGAGGCTCATGCTCATTCTCATGTCTGAAAAAGTCATCTCTATCACCATCAGGTCGTACCAGCATGGATAGAAACAACTTGGTGATTAGAGCTGCATTTACCCTTGCTGATCTCAACTTGTTTGCACCCTTCTTCAGGTTCACAGGTGGCCGGTTGCTGAAAGTGTACAAATTGGCCTTTGGGATAACATCAGACAAGGGTTTGGAGCACGTTTCAGTTCTGTCCCTCACAAACTCAGTAAACATGGCCTTGCCGATGTTAGGAGTTTCCCCTCAAGCAACTGACAATTTCTGGATCCATGACTTCACCAGTGTCCAGTGTGACGAGCTTTGGGCCTGTCTATTTGAATGGGTTGGCAGCAGCTCCCTCTTTAACTAGATAGAGCAGAGGTTTGAGATCTTTTAGGAACTTGTTCTGATTAGCAACTGATTACTCTGGGTGCTCCAAGTTGACTTCTTTGTTTGACGCAGAGAAACTGGCATTTTCAAATTCATCAGTGACCCTCAGAACTTCAGATTTTGAAAGCTCCATGACCTCTTTCTCTTCTAGCTTGCCATAGAGTCCTTTGTCTCCACTATCCTCCTTCAGGAATCTGATACTGTACTCCTGGCTTTGGTCAGGCGCCATGAGAGAGAATTTCTTCTGACTGCGTTGCACAACGAACTTTCCTTCCATAAAGGCTTCATAGACACTTGGATGGGTCTCTGGCAGACATGCCATGTCCTTCAAGAAGACAGGCATCCAACGGGCATAGTTTGTGTGTCCAAAAGCAAAGAACCATGGGCACAAGTCCCTACATGCATTCGGAGTCGATGGCCAGTTGCCCATTTGCTGACCTCGAACAAAGCGGCAGTTGATCAAGAGATAGTTTCGAACTGTTGTCCAGTAGCAGATGGTTGGAGCATTTGTAGTGAGTCTCCCACATCTCAGTTGATTCATGAGGTCCATAGCCTGTTTGGCTGTACTCACTGTATGCTTCAACCTTCAGAACATGTAGCCAGGCTACAGTCAACTGGTAGGAATACCGTGTCCGCTTCACATGACTGCCACCTAAAAGAGATGCAGCAATACCAGGGGTGAAGACTTTTGCCAAGGAGAACAGCTGCTCCCAGCCAGATCCAGCAAACAGCTTCCCCCCACATTGTTGGGATGCCATCTCAATGTGGAGGAAGCCCATGAAACACACCATCTTTGATTCACCAACCTCATCGGGAAATTTCCAATGACACTTCTGCTGGACATAGAGGGGAAAGCCACCTACAATCACTGGAACGTGGCCAGGGTTTATGAAATCAGTTGCCTTCTTGGAAATCAGCATTGCATGTTTCTGCATGGACATCGATGATGCCGTCTCATAAAAGACAGGGAAAATCCCAACTGTAGCCCTAGGTCTGCCGTCTTCTGCTCTTTGGCCATATGAGAAGAATCCTGAATAAGTCACTGGCTCTCCTTCCTCTTCAAACACAACTGTGTACAGACGGTTGAACCATGAATCCTCAGATGTCCCTGCTCGGGGATTTGCAGCAACAGTTGGCCTGACTGATCTAGCGTCCATTGGTGAGAGCCTAATGTCACCAGCACATCCATCATTGTAGAGCACAACAGCATAGTCCTCAGGGAGCTGAATAATCCAGGCTCAGAGGTGGAGGGTCCTCCCCCATGCTGTCATGAGTAACATGACTTGTCAATGTCATGGCAGTGCCATGGAACTCAAAGCGTCCAGACTTATCAGTGTTGTCTACTGCACTTGTCACAAACACTTTCCATTTGGCATTGGTATGCACAACCACTCTATCCTAGGCCCACTGCTTTGAGACTGCTCGAGCAAAGCCCCACCTCACATCCATCACACGATCATGTGATTCTGACATACCCAGGGCATGGAATGTGCAATGGCTCCTTTTTTACCATCAGTGGCATGAAGACTTAGTCCCACATAGAGAGGGAAGGGAGTTTCTCTTTATTTTCGTTGATACAGAGTGAGTGCATTGCTGGACTGTATTGAAGCATTGATGCATATCAGTTGAGAGAGAAAGTGCAGGCTACTCTGATTCTGGCACTGGTACTGGCTGAATCCTCTTTCTCTTCTTCAGCTATGAAGCTCGACCCTTCAAGCTGAAGGTCAGTAAGGGTCAAAAGAGGCTTGGCAACTAGTTCACTCAAACATTTTGTCTTAAATGACCCATTGAACGGCATTTGTTGCACTAGAATGTATCTGGGCAGCATGAGACACACATCAACAGTTTTGTCAACTTCATCCTCTGTCACTTGAAGGCGAGCAGTCTTTGCCAAAGCAACTCCAACTTTCTTCTTTTGGGAAAGATATACTTCCCTGCCTTCCTAGAAAGAACACCAGTCAGGTCCTAGCTTCTTAAGGAGATGTTTCTGAAATCGGGTTAGGTGAACATTTACGCCAATCCAGTCAGAGCCAAGTACTTGGAGACTTTGATCATAAAGTCTTCTCAAGACAGAAAGCTTATGGGGAGAATGGCTGTTCTGCACAAATGCTACAAGCTGAGCAATCACCAAGGAATCATAGGACTGCTGAGTGGAACAGTCTTTTTTTGATGACTTGGAGATGGCCGCTCTTGCATCATTCCTGAGCTTTGTATAGCTTGAAGAGTGGTAGTGAATATCCTCAGCATTGATAGCAGTGTTCAGTCGAGGGTGGATCACCCAGTTCTTAGATTCTGTAGCCCATTTGAGAAGATTTTTTTACCACAGATAGCACTCCTTGCTCGATAGATAGGTTCATCACTCTCCTCTTCATGCTTCTCACGGTTGACACATTGGGGCTGTTCACGGTCAAGGGTTGTAGTAAAGCTCAAGTGGGTCTTCTTTGGACTGATTGTCTCCTCTTCACTTTCTGACTTTTCCTTCTTAAACAGTTCTCTTTCCACCATATAAGACCGAAAGAGTGACTGACATTGACTATCATACTTTGCCTTATTTTTCAACAATGTGTTAGCAATCCCAGATCCATCATCCAAACACTGCAAGGTCACTCCAAGAGGCAAAGGAACTTTATTTTCAACAAAGTTCCTTAAGTCATCTGTAAGGGTTTCATCTGATTTGTGGTGACACTCCTTGTTGAAGGGACATTGCAAGTCTTTCTTACTGAACCCCACTTGACACAACACAAAGCCCAATTAGTTTCTGTCCTTTCTGCAAATGGTTTGTCAGCATTCATGGTGAAGTAAATTACAGCTAAATGTTGTTCAGGTCTTCATTCTTCTCACTTAAGGAACCAAACCTGAAATGAAAAAAAAAATGTGAGTCAAATAGTTGAATGAAATGGTGAACAGATGTTATGAAGAAGGCCATTTTCAATGGCATATGGCTTTTCTTATTATACTGTGAAGCTGAGAAATTGAAGCAGGTCAGAAATGAATTCCCAAGAGTCAAAACCATGGGTGTGGAACCAATATTTTCTCTTGAAGTAGATTTCTTTAAGTAGTTACTACAATTTTAAACTGAAATGACCTTGAAAATGACATTTGACCTTACATGACCTTCAAGTATCAAAAATAAATATTGGATATGGATTGCATGTACTAAAAACAATGGGAAAAGTGACATTTCAAGAGGTTCTAGTGGAACAGGATCTGTAATATAGCATTCACTATTCCGGGTGGCGGCCATATTTGATTTTGCACAAATAGGCCACAGGAGGTCGAGCTCAGTTTGTTTGCAGCGGTTTTTGAAAACCTTATGCTGATACCTAACACCATGCAAAATTTCAAAAACTAGTCACCAAGTGCACGATCATCCTGAATTCCCTCTCAGCTATAAAATATATGAATAAATAAAATAAAGACGATATCATAGTCAGCGGCTGGAATAAGTAGAGCATTTGAATTCTTCTAGAATTAGAAAAGTAATGATACTGCATTGTTTAAATAAATACTGAATCTGTGCTGCTGGAAGGTAGGGACGTGTTATTACCTCCGCCAGTTAAGCTGTACAGAGGTTATTTACATGCAGCCACTCATGTGTTTGTATGTCTGTGTACAAATTACATCAGAAAGCTGTTACCGGATTCCATTTAAATCTCGTATATAGGTGGACAGTTAGGCAAAGAAGACTTATTACCCGTCCCCGCCCCGGAGGGGCTCGGGAACGGGTATTGTTTTCACTCGGGTAGTCTGTCTGTCTGTTAACAACTTTGCACGAAAACTACTGGTTAGATTTTGACTAAAATTACAGGGACGATGGGCTACGACCTTCTGATCACCTCATTAAGTTTTGGGCCAAATTGGGCCGAGGCCTAGGCTGTTGACCCCCCCCCCGAAAAATATTGTTTCTTTCGCCACAACTCCTTTCAAATTCATCATATCGACATGAAACCAAAACCTAACGGTGTATCTTTCAAATCTTCATGCTATAACTGCCTCATTATATCAGAGGGTCACCCCCCAGTTAACGGTAGGGGGGGGGGTCAGTGTCAGGTGGGTTGGGCCTAAAATTTCCGATGGACATAAAATTGTCAAATTTCTCCCGATTTACTCCAAATTTGATATGTGACATCACTGACTAGATATCCTGTTGTGTTTATATTACTAAAATGACTGCCTGGTACGGGTTTGCTGTGCCTTGACACCGCTTCTAGTTATATTCTGAATTGGATGCGGATGCAGGGATAGATTATCTATCTATATCTATCTGTCTGTCTATATATCTGTATATCTATTTATCTGTATATCTATATCTGTCTGTCTGTCTATCTATCTAGCTATCTATATCTATCTATCTATATATA
>JAGKTI010007350.1:0-11216 GCA_018397915.1 Birgus latro
ACCACAGCCACCTGTTGGATATAAACCTGTACCGGCTCAGTCCGATTAGAGCATCTTCATTACCCACTAAACCTCCAGTCGCCAATATTTGGTTATATGGTTACCACCCAGCGTAGTAAATGGTTTCCTGGTGTACAGGGCACCAGGGGAGGCGGTAGCTCGATCGGTAGAGAGTTGGCTTGCAGTCCCGAGTGACCCAGGTTTGAATCCTCGCTGGGGCAGGGAACAGTTTAAGGATTTGAATTTCATTAAATCAGGCTTTACTGATCTACCAGAAGACCCGCCGACATGTCGTAAAAATAACCCCGCTAATACCAATACACCAGTCCTGTATGAGACAGCCCTAGCATGTATTCAATATGGACGGTGTGTGTTAGCGCCAAAGTGGTGACATGTAGAGGTGTATGGTATGTAGGAGGACGGCTGGGCCTTGATAGCAGGCTGTAAAGCCTATGCCCAGAGTCGGACACATAAAAAAAAAAAAAATGGCTTGTCACTCAGTGTAGAGTCACCTATAGGCAGAAGGGAGAGGAAAGAGTGAAGGAAAGAAAGACAGAAGAGGGAGCGTAAAGTCACTTATGGACAGAAGGGAAAGGAAAGAGTGAAGGAAGAAAGACAGAAGAGGAGGGAAGGAAGGGAGAAAAGAATAAACACCCAAAGCAGAACTACAACAAGTGAGTGGATGGTGAATGCCCCCATCTACCAATTAGTTATCAGTATAATACACGACTAATCATGAATTGTTTTTCTAGTCTCTTTCTTCTCGTCCTGTATGCCCACTTCTGTTCTGAAACATTTCTCAGGTGCATTCATATTTAATGACCATCAGTAAGTTGTGAAGGAAAATAATTTTGCATTCAGTTATTTATTTAAGACAAAAATACATTAATATACACATATTTCACTTTCGCCTTTTGTTGCGTGGCGGACGATCAGCTGTTGTTAAAAGTTTACAACCTGCTGATCCAAGCGTTTGGTGCGAAACAACACTTTTTTTTCACATGACTTTGCAATGCTGTCCTACAGAATGCTTAATTTACTCTTTTGTATAGTGTATACAGATTTGATTATTGTAGTAATCCCTCCACTATTCGACGTAATAGAGCCAAAGGCATGTCCGGACAGTGGTTTTGTCCGAATATTGGTCCAGAAGCTCCAGCACCAATCATTCATGACCCTAACCTAACCTAACCTAAATCAGAAAACTACCTTCCTACCTCCCTACCGGATATGTATAGCACTTATTTAGGTCCCTTTTCACATAAATAATGCACACAAAGCATGAATTAATTGAATTTTAACCAAAAAATGAATATTTAGAGGTGAGAAGAACAAGGAGGTTTTAGGAAGGGAAGAGGTTGTGTAGACCAGATATTCATTCTTAGATCCTTAGTGGAACAGTTTCTAGAGAAGGGCAAGAAGTATGCAGCCTTTATGGATCTGGAGAAAGCATATGACAGGGTGGATAGACAAGGTTTGTGGAAGGTATTAAGAATATATGGAGTGGATGGGAAGCTGTTGAAGGCAGTGAAGAGTATGTATGAGGGTGCTAAGGCTGCAGTGCATGTGGATGGCAAACTGAGTGAATCTTTCCATTTGACGGTTGGATTGAAACAAGGATGTGTCATGTCTCCATGGTTGTTCAATCTGTATATGGATGGGGTTATAAAAGAGATACAAGGTCGGGCAGTGGATGTGGGAGCGGCCCTAGTGAGAGAGGGCAATGTTTGGAAACTCCCTGTACTGTTGTTTGCAGATGATACTGTGTTGTTGAGTGAAGATGAAGGGGAGCTGCAAGGCTTGGTAGATGAGTTTGGGAGAGTGTGTAAGAAACGGAATCTAAAGGTGAATGTAGGGAAGAGTAAAGTGATGGTCTTCGAGAGAAGTGAAGTCAGTGAATGTACAGTGAGATTGGATGGGAAGGATATGGAGAATGTGAGTGAATTTAAGTACTTGGGCAGTGTGATGAGTAAGGATGGAAGTCTGGAGGGTGAAGTGCTCGAAAGGGTACAGCAGGGAAGGAAGGTTGCTGGTTTGTTGAAAGCAGTGATAAGAAACAGGGAGGTGAGCATGGAAGTGAAAAAGTTGTTACATGACAGTATTGTGATACCAACTCTGACATATGGAAGTGAAGCTTGGACCCTGGTGGAAGGACAGAAGTCAAGAGTGAGAGCAGTGGAAATGAGTTATTTGAGAGGAGCATGTGGTCACATGGAGAGACAGACTAACAAATGAGGAAGTGAAGGAGCGTTGTGGTGTGGTTGAGGACGTGATGGGAAGCGTTAGGAGAAACACGTTAAGGTGGTTTGGGCATGTGGAGAGGATGGAGAGTGAAAGACTGACGAGGAGAGTGTATGTGAGTGAGGTGGAGGGGGCGAGAGGGAGGGGGAGGCCGAGGATGAGATGGAGGGATGGAGTGGAGAGGTATATGAGAGAGGGGGGTGTGAGTTGGGAGCGTGGTAGTGAAATGGCAGGGGACAGAGTGACATGGAGGCGATTTGTTTGTGGCCACCCCGTGCGGGATTGAGGCGTCTGGTAATAGATAGAGTAAGGCATAGGTGCTCAGAACTTGCCACCATAGTATAAGTAAGTATTGGACATGGAAATCATCTTTTCTCACATTTTATGCACTAAATTATTGGATACAAAGCATCAAATACAGAAAATGATGTAAATTGTTACCTGAATAATGGTTAGGTTAGGTTATGGCCGGACATGAAATTCACTGGCATTCACCTCTTTCATAGCTGGTGCACTTAAAAACCATGCATGAAAAAATTAAACTGAAAGCAGGATATTATGATTAACATTTATGGTAATTTTTTAACCCATTTACAGCATGCTGAAATCAGGGTAGACATGAAAATCTTTATGGTAATCATCTTGCACACAAATCAATGGCATTCACCTTTTTCATAGCTGGTGCAAGTAAAAACCATGCATGAAAAAATTAAATTGAAAGCAGGAAATTATGATTAACATTTAGGGTAATTTTTTTACCCATTTATAGCATGCTGAAAACAGGTTAGACATGAAAATCTTTATTGTAATCATCTTGCACACAAATCAATGGCATTCACCTTTTTCATAGCTGGCCATGTACATGGGTGCTCGCACCCAGGTGAGAGTGAATGGAGCTTTGAGTGATGAGTTTTCTGTGAATGGTGGTGTGCATCAGGGGTCAGTTTTGAGTCCCTTGTTTTTTATCATGGTGCTTGAAGCCCTCTCACGTGACTTCAGAGATGGACTCCCATGGGAGATGCTGTATGCTGATGATTTGGTGTTGATTGCAGAGAATGAAAAGGAGGCAGAGGAAAGATTTAAGAAGTAGAGAGATGGTATGGGAGACAAGGGTTTAAGGGTAAATACAGATAAAACAAAAGTAATGATATCTAGGGTTGGTGGCGGTACAATCAGAGGAGAGGGAGAGTGGCCATGTGCAGTTTGCCACAAGGGTGTAGGAAGTAATTCCATCTGGTGTAGTGTTTGTGATAAGTGGGTGCACAAGAGATGTAGTGGTATTAGAGGTTGACTGCGAGATGATGCTGATTTCATGTGTGCGGCGTGTTGGGGAGAGCAGGTGGAGATTGTTAGACGTGAGAGGGTTGAACTTGCAGGTGAGTCTCTTGAATGTGTGGAAGAGTTTCGTTATTTGGGGGACATGTTATGTGTCGGAGGTGGGGCTGGAGTTAGCTCGGTTGCTAGGGTGAGAAGTGGTTGGAAGAAGTTCAGGGAGTTGTTGCCTCTCCTGACATTGCGAGGACTCTCCTTACGTGCTAAGGGGTCTTTGTATGCAGCATGTGTTAGGAGTGTGATGCTGTTTGGTAGTGAGACTATATCTATCTATCTATCTGTCGCCATACGCCTCAATCCCGAACGGGGTGGCCACAAACAAATTGCCTCCATGTCACTCTGTCCCCTGCCATTTCACTAACACGCTCCCAACTCACACCCCCCTCTCTCATATACCTCTCCACTCCATCCCTCCATCTCATCCTCGGCCTCCCCCTCCCTCTCGCCCCCTCCACCTCACTCACATACACTCTCCTCGTCAATCTTTCACTCTCCATCCTCTCCACATGCCCAAACCACCTTAACGTGTTTCTCCTAACGCTTCCCATCACATCCTCAACCACACCACAATGCTCCTTCACTTCCTTATTTGTTAGTCTGTCTCTCCATGTGACTCCACATGCTCCTCTCAAATAACTCATTTCCACTACTCTCACTCTTGACTTCTGTAGTGAGACTTGGGCAGTAAAGGAAGAGGATATTCGCAGGTTTAAACGTACAGAAATGACGATGATTAGGTGGATGTGCAGCGCGTCCCTACGTGCAAGGCCTTAGGGGGCTGGGTTTACGATGGAAGAGTTGAGAGGTAGGATGGGACTGGAGTGTATTGGTGTTGTGATGAGGAGAGGTAGGCTGAGGTGGTTTGGACATGTGGAGAGGATGGGGGATGATAATTGGGTACAGAAGGTGAGAGGTGTTAATATTGGGGGAGGTGCTGGGAGGGGTCGACCGAGAAAGACATGGGACGAGGTCATTATGTGTGACTTAAGGGTTAAGGGACTGAACAGGGAGGCAGTGAGGGATCGAGCAGCATGGAGAGCTGCCATTAGGTGACCAAGGCCGACGCATGCAAGCATGTTGGAGCCTTCAAAAACGAAACGAAATGAAACATGCACTTATAAACCATGCATGAAAAAATTAAATTGGAAGCAGGAAATTATGATTAACATTTATGGGAATTTTTTAACCCATTTACAGTATGATGAAAACAGGTTAGACATGAAAATCTTTATGGTAATCATCTTGCACACAAATCATTGGCATTCACCTTTTTCATAGCTGGTGCACTTAAAAACCATGCTTAAAAAAATTAAATTGAAAGCAGGAAATTGTGGTAATTTTTTAACCCATCTACAGCATGATGAAAACAGGTTAGACATGAAAATCTTTATGGTAATCATCTTTCACACAAATCAAAGGCATTCACCTTTTTCATATCTGGTGCACTTAAAAACCATGCATGAAAAAATTAAATTGAAAGCATGAAATTATGATTAACATTTAGGGTATATTTTTTAACCCATTTACAGGATGCTGAAAACAGGTTAGACATGAAAATCATTATGGAAATCATCTTTCACACAGTTTATGCATGAGATTAATGATATGGAAAGAACGAAACAAGGAATTTTGATGAAGTTAGGGTGCTGATGAGAATGATGCCGCCGTCCTCATGTATAACCCGCTCGATCTCAGACTGACAGTAAGACCTTGTACCTGACACCTTAGCACTTCCGGTGCACTTTACCCACAACATTTTCTTTCGCATACCTTGCATCACATCACATCACTTCACTGCACTGTACATAACAGTAAATTCCCGTGTGGTCTAGTGACGAGTCCTGGAGAATTTAGTCAATCTCAGCATACTTAGGAGTAAACATCACCTTCCTCTCCACGTTTCGTCTGGTCTTCGAAGCGAAATCAGCCGTGTACTGCTGTAGTTTGTCGCGGGACTTCTTGATATCAAACAAAGTGGAGCGAGGGAGGTTGAACTCCCATAGGATCCGTGATGTCGGCCACCCGGCGTCCACCTTCTCCAATACCTCCCTCTTCTTCTCCAGAGTCAGAACCATTTCTTCCTCTTCTCAGGTGGCGGGGCCATCATCACACACATGATGAAGAAGGTGAAGAGCAGCATCAAGCCCTGCAGGAGGTAGGTTATCACCACAAATCCAATCACTTCAGCCGCCATTTTCAGAGCATGTTTACGAGCCAGGAGCGGAGCGGGAAATGAGACCGAGAGAGAGGCACTAGGCGCGAAAACACAGCCTATCGGCGCGGGCGGGAAATTCAAACTGACGCGGTCCAAAAAAATCATTTTTTTTTCCCGGATTTTTTCGGATTTTTGGGCATTTTGGGGGTCGGACAGCCCATGATGTCAGAATAGTAATGCGTCCGAATACTGGGCGTCCGAATAGTAGAGGGATTACTTTTAAAAATATTGAAATATCAAACAGTGATACAATGTGTGTGTGTGTGTGTGAGAAACAAGTGGAAAAAGATGTCGAAGGTTTATTTTTGCTATGGATATGCATGGTGGTTTATTCAAATATTGTGATCACAGTGCTTTAACAGTGAAACAAATAATAGAAAAGATATACAGTATTTCAGGGGATTGCTGCCTATCAGTCATCATGCTTTTGTTAAATGTCAGTAAAATTCGTTAGCAAAAAGCATCTGACAAGTGGTATTCCATGTGCTGCATAGTTAAGGGACATCTATTGTGGCTTCATAGGGTACAGATCTTTGAAATCTTATCACATTGCCTTTGTAATGTCGTATACTCTCGTGTTTATAATGCTATCACTGTCTTTGAGACACGTGCAAAGATAGGTACAGTACTCCCTCAGTTGTCTGATGTAATAGAGCCAAAGGCATATCTGGATAGTCGCAATATCCGGATAATGAACACTATCCCCCCCTCATACCCTACCTATACCTAACCTCCAATCTATACCTAACCTATTTGTTCTGTACTTTTGCTTATTTTTTCAGTGTTTTCCATTCATTCATGCATATTTAGACATCAAAACACACACAGGAATATTCAAAATAATTTTAAACACCAAGAAAACCATACAAAAAAAAACATTTAAAAAAAAACACTCTACCTATGCACAACTGTATGTATAGTACCCCTCCTAATTTTGGCACTGTTTTCAGGTCAATCTGCCATATTTAGACTTCAAAACACACATAGGAATATCCATATTAATGCTAAACCCCAAGAAAACCATGCATAAACAACAAAAGACTTGAAGATGATTGGAGAATCAGTTATCTTTCTGTGACATGAGTGATAGCTGCTCCCCCCTCCCCCCCAAAAAAAAAAAAAATCCACGGCCAAATGTGCCACCGGAATTTGGTTATATTGGTATAAATGGTATCTCATCACCTTTCCTGGTGTTTATACTATAAGATAAGCTAAATGCAGAAAACTGATGAGTAAAATAAAACTGCAGTGAGAATAAATGTTTTTCGAGAGTAAAAGTTACCTTCACAAAGCTTCCCACCATAGTGGTGCAAAATTTTGCCTACACCTTGCAAGAGTTAAACATATGTCTAGATGCAGAATTTCGTGAGGTTTCTTGTGGATTTCGTGGAAATTTGATATGACTAATAGTATTCAAATGCATACTTTAAAAACTCAAGGGTCAGTGCTTTCAGCACAGAGGGGGGGAGGGACTGAGGGAGTGAGGGGGAAGCCAGGAGGCAGGGCTAGCAAGGTGGGGAACATGGGAGGGTATGGAGGAGGGACAGGAGCGGGGAGAAGTGAGGCTGTGCGCAGGATTTTCACCCTTCTGTCCCGAGGTGGATGGGCGCTTTCTCCTGACTTGTGGCCTGAGGTCTGTGTTACATGCATGGTGGCAGTTGGGAAAGACTAATCCTGGTGGCCGCATGACTTTGGAGATTTGGTGGGGATGTGTACGGGCGTTTTGACACAGCTTGTGGGTTACTGTCGGTATTACTCGGGTGCTGGATGTTCATAGGAAGTGAACAGGCCAGCGTGTGACTTTGACCATTCAGTACAGGAGTGGATGGGCATTTTAGCTCAGGTTGTGGGTTACAGCCTATTTCCCATGCATGGCTAGAGCCCAGAGGCCACGATACTGATTGTTTGAACATATTGGCTGTCCGGCCAAAGTTCTCGGAGACTTTTACATCCAGATAATTGCAAGTAAATTTGGATAATGGTTTGGTTTAATAGAACCAAGGTCTAGCATTTGGATAATGAACAGGTGCAGACTGTACGTCCGAATAAATGAGGGATTTCTGTATTTACTCTAGTTTAAATCTGTACATAACCTCTGAATACTGTATTACAGTAAGTCCTCATTTTTCGCTTTGATGTTCCGCCAAAATGTCACAAAACGTGAAACAACGAAGTGTGAAGTTAAGAATCAATGGGAAAAATAGATGGGCATTCCAGTGGGACAGCTACCTTACCCTATCAAAGTCCTATAACACCAAACAAGCCCTACCCAAAATTAAATATGGAGTGTACTAGTTGCTTATACAGCATAACACAATAAACATGTACCTGAAATGACATTAGAACTGTTATAAAGAGCTGCAACACCAAAAATCCTTACCAGAAATAAAGTAATTGGCATGAGTGGCAGGTGAAAGTGTGTTGAGGGTGGATGGGCTAGTTACTGGGTGACACGGGCCTCTCTGGGGAAGCCCTATCACCTAAGCCGAAGCCCTCAAAGTCAAATTCAGGCTCCAGCAACTCCACTTCCTCTCTGTCCACTTCTCCTCCTTCATCCTCCTCTACTGTCACGTCTGATTCTTGCATAATAGCAGCCACATTCTGTCACATTAAAAAACGTGTGATCCTGACTTGTCTCTGCTCCAGTAGGTTTCTGTTGTAGACTGTCATCAACTGAGACTTCAGATCATTCAAGGTGGATAGGATCTGGGTAGCCACAGGCATAATCCCGGTGTATGTCTCAAAGGTTGTTGCCATGTCGGTTATGGTGGACAGGCTGTGGGACAATTTCTGGGTGGCCATCTTCTCCTGTACAGTGTGCTCTGGCCTTTCATTGTCTTTACTAGAGTTTATCTCTTCCTCTTTTATGTCAGCCACACCTGAGTCTAAGTCATAGTGTGTCAAGTGTTATCTTACAGCCGTTTCGTCCACCTCTGCTGTGTTTATGCTTGTGTGTCTGATCGCTTCCACAGTTGCCACCAGAGTGTCATCTTCCCTCTGGCGCTCACTTTCCATAGTCAGGTGAGGGAAAAGTTTCTTCCACCCATGTGTTATAGTGGCTGGGGAAATTTTTTTCAGCATTCTGCCATGATACCCACAGCATTTTTTATGTTGAAGTCCTTCCAAAACTGTCTTACTGCCTTGCCAGGTCAAAAATGAGCAGGTGGTGGTGGGGGTGTGGTTATGCATGGAGGCTGGTCTGGCCTTGGGGACGGGCCCGGTCTGGGCTCCTCTAGACTACTTTGTGACTGTTCTGGCCTGGGAGACAGTGCTGCAGGTGTGCTGTGTTGATCGTCACTACTGTCAGAATCTTCCTCCTCTTCCTGAATCTGCTGCATAATTCCACAGTCACTTGTCTCTTGCCTGAGTCTGGCATGCACCGTAGAGTAGAATATATTCTTAACATTGGCGATGATCTCTTGGTCTAGTGGTTGGAGTTTTGAAGTTGTGTTGGGTGGTAAGAAAACAACCTGGACATCTGGGTGATGGTCTACAAGATATCTGGCTTGTAACCTTGCATTATTCATAAAAAGGACAACCTTAAATGGCAGATTCATTTTCCTGCAGTGCATCGGGAAGGAAGTACCGGTCAAACCACTTGTGTGACAAACTCTCCACCATATAGTCTCTTGGTGTGACCTCCCAGTAAACGTTTAGGTTGTTCATGTTAGTGTTGGTAGGGGTAGTTTATGGAACTATTAGTGACTTCATCTTGTGCGTGCCGGAAGCATTGCAGGTAAGTAAGACGCTCAGCCTCTCTCTATTCATCTTCGTGCTGACTTCCTGTCTCTCTCCCGTCGTCACATATGTGAATCTTGCTGACCGCTTCCAGAAGAAACCTCTTTCATCACAATTATACACCTGGTGCCATGATTACCCACCCTCATCAATAATCTTGCGTGCCTCCTCTGGAAACCTTGCAGTCGCATCAACGTCAGTAGATGCAGCCTCACCATGGTATGCAGCGCACCTCACGTCGCACCTTTTCTTAAACCTGAAGAGACTCCCTGACGAAGCTCTAAACACGGGTGGCGAGTTTATATTCTTATTGTGGCAAACTGCTTGGTATATCCTAATTGCCTCGTCCTTGATTGTCCTGGTAGAGATGCTCACACCCGCCCGGCTCCTGCTGTAGAGCTAGCGGACAAGGTATCCCTCTGTTATGGCCATTACACGTCTTATCACAGACGATCCCACAATCACGGTCTTGTTGGATGGGAGGAACTTGGTCCGGATAGTAACCTTAGGAAAATCATTAGCATAAATACACATGCATGCAAAGCAGCTTAAAATCTACTGTACACAGAAAAAATATTTTAAGGCAACACTTAAACAGCAAACTCTTAAAGATGAACAGTAAACTCTTCATTTGGTGAATATTGATACAGTAAAGGTATTAAGAATATATGGAGTGGATGGGAAGTTGTTGAAAGGCAGTGAAGAGTATGTATGAGTGTGCTAAGGCTACAGTGCGTGTGGATGGCAAACTGAGTGAATCTTTCCATTTGAAGGTTGGATTGAAACAAGGATGTGTCATGTCTCCATGGTTGTTCAATCTGTATATGGATGGGGTTATAAAAGAGATACATGGTCGGGCAGTGGATGTTGGAGCGGCCCTAGTGAGAGAGGGCAGTGTTCTGAAACTCCCTGTACTGTTGTTTGCAGATGATATTGTGTTGTTAAGCGAAGACGAAGGGGAGCTGCAAGGCTTGGTTGATGAGTTTGGGAGAGTGTGTAAGAAACGGAATCTAAAGGTGAATGTAGGGAAGAGTAAAGTGATGGTCTTCGAGAGAAGTTAAGCCAGTAAATGTACAGTGAGATTGGATGGGAAGGATATGGAGAATGTGAGTGAATTTAAGTACTTGGGCAGTGTGATGAGTAAGGATGGATGTCTGGAGGGTGAAGTGCTCGAAAGGGTGCAGCAGGGAAGGAAGGTTGCTGGTTCGTTAAAAGCAGTGATAAGAAACAGGGAGGTGAGCATGGAAGTGAAAAAGTTGTTACATGACAGTATTGTGATACCAACTCTGACATATGGAAGCGAAGCTTGGACCCTGTTGGAAGGACAGAAGTCAAGAGTGAGAGCAGTGGAAATGAGTTATTTGAGAGGAGCATGTGGAGTCACATGGAGAGACAGACTAACAAATGAGGAAGTGAAGGAGCGTTGTGGTGTGGTTGAGGACGTGATGGGAAGCGTTAGGAGAAACACGTTAAGGTGGTTTGGGCATGTGGAGAGGATGGAGAGTGAAAGACTGACGAGGAGAGTGTATGTGAGTGAGGTGGAGGGGGCGAGAGGGAGGGGGAGGCCGAGGATGAGATGGAGGGATGGAGTGGAGAGGTATATGAGAGAGGGGGGTGTGAGTTGGGAGCGTGGTAGTGAAATGGCAGGGGACAGAGTGACATGGAGGCGATTTGTTTGTGGCCACCCCGT
>JAGKTI010007350.1:15906-26634 GCA_018397915.1 Birgus latro
TTATTTTACGAACTCTCACCTGCTTGTTGAGAGGTTCCTTGTTCTTCCTTAGGGGTATATGATGCAACATAACAGTAACCAACGTTACTGATTTTCATTACAATACTGTATATTCTTCTCCTGAATTGTTCAAACTAACACTTGGTTGGTTAACGTTGGTTAACTCTAAAAACTAACTCCATTAGACGAATATTGACAGTAAAAAACCGTGGCACAAATAAAGGTTGAGGGAAAAAATACACACACATTTGCTTTATTGTTATTTTACGTGCATTCACCTGCTTGTTGAGAGGTTCCTTATTCTTCCTTAGTGGTATATAATGCAACGTAGCAGTAGCCAACGTTACCGATTTTCATTACAATACTGTATATTCTTCCCCTGAATTGTTCAAACTAACACTTGGTTGGTTATCTCTAAAAACTAACTCCATTATATGGATATTGATACAGTAAAAAACAGTGGCACAAATAAAGGTTAAGGGAAAAAAACAGACTCATTTACTTTATTGTTATTTTACGTGCACTCATGTGCTTTTTGAGAGTTGCCTTGTTTTTTCTGAGTGTCCTTATGATACTGTCAGGAGCCCCAGTCAGGCGACGTATCTCAGAGGCTATCAACCCCTCCTCAATGAGCTGCAAAATCCTCTGCTTGTCGGCCGCTGAGTACCAGCAATGCCTCTTGCCGACCCTATATGGCCGCTTCTCCTTAGGCTTTGGCGGTGGCTGTGCAACATCAATCTCAGCTCGTCGCTCTGCTCGCTCTGCCTCACTGGCGCGCTGCATCTCAGACGTCTAGATGTGGGTCAGGAAATCACGAGCCACGAGACGAGGACAGCACAAAAAACACAATGGCGCTTGGGTCTGTAGTACTGCCGCTGTATTGATAGAGGGCAGGGTGGTCGCAAGATGGCCGCCAACAAATGAGCATTGGTATGCATCATCTGCTGAGTGTTGGCTGCCGGCTGGAAGCGGCGACGAAAATTGGGAAAAAGTGACGAAGTGTGCGACATGTCAGAAACTTTTTTCTTTCGCAAAAAATGAAGCGTCAAAGTAAAATGCGTCGAAATACGAGGACTTACTGTATTATGTTTTCGTGTTGTACAGTAGATTTTTGTGTTTCCATCACCACAATTGGCTCACTTGCACACACTACTACTACTACATGCAGCTGGATTATTATGTTTCATACCTTTCTCAGCACTGCATCAATCACTAAAACATTTTAAAAGTCATAATTTCAGTAAACTCTGAATAATACTGAATCAAAAAGTAATGAATGTCTTGACCATGAGGAGAAGAGGAAACTTTTACTATGGATGATGAGGTGCTTGCTCGTAAGGTCAGTTAGTACCAGATAAGTGTAGTCATCAACTTTAGATACCGGTTTCTGTAGTCATTCAGAACTAATTTTGAGAAATAAATAGGTCGATATTGTAAATTATGGTCTTAAAAATGTAGATACTGTATTTTCAGACTTTAGACTTTCAGATTTTCGAGGTTACACTGTAGTGACTAAAGAAGGAGTCAGAATTGTTCTACAGATTTGAATATGGCAGATTTGAAGTAAGAGATACAGTAGTAAGGCAGAGAGATGGGAAAGTAATATATGATGAGGTTGAGCATATGTGTGAGACAGTGAATAATAAGCTACATTGAGTACAGTATTTATAAATAAAGGTGAATTTATGGGGTCAGGTGAAGAATGGAGAACTAAGTATTTAGCTGAGATAGTTGTTAATAGAAATGAAATGTTACAATGGATGAGGGAATTAGATGTGAGAAAGGCCTTAGAACCAGATGGGATTGCTGAATGGATATTAAAAGAATGTGCAAATCAACAGGTGCAGTCAGTTCTTGGTATTATTAAATTTACCATGATAACAAGAGATTTGGGAATGCACTGGAAAAGGACAAATATAATGCCAGTTTATAAAGGAAGTGACAGAGAATACCCACTTAATTATAGACCAATATCCTTCACCAGCACTGTTGCAAACTCACTGAAGAAATTATGGGGAAAAGGTGGATTAAATTACTAGAAGAAAATAAGGTAAGAACAGTAAAATGGTTTGGATTCAGGGAAGACTCATCATGTGTCACATACCTGGTGAGTGTTTACAGCAGAGTGGTGAATATCAGTCCCACCCACCCCCTCAATGAAGAAGGAACCAAAGGCCAGGAGCCTGCAAATTGTTCCCTTCAGGAAAAACAAAAGCAAGATAACAGAGACCCAAATTCAAGATCCATTCATTTTGAGATGCCTGGACACGGTGTGTTTGAAAGACTGGAGATCACAGGCAGCAGGAAATACAGACAGAGGGAGACAGTTCCAGAGTTGACCTTTTGCATACATGAAGGACTGGTAGTAATGGTTAACTTTTGCGTACTGAAAAGGGATGAGAGTTTGTGACTAGATGGGTGCTACATGCCCACCATAGATTATTATTCCCCTATAAGGGGTGTAGGGGTCTGGGGCTCTTACCATCTTATTTATTTGTAATCCAGAGTGTAATGTCATTATTGTGATTCACTTGGTAAATCATATACTGCATATGATAAAATGAACTCCATCGCAGTGCCACATTTCTTGATGAACCACATACCAAGCAGATCCTAGTAGTTCTGTCGGTTATAGAAAAGTTGCTGATTTCTTTATTGTTATACTTTCAGATGGAAAGCAGCATCAGCTTAAGTCACTAAGGGAGAGCCAAGCAGAGTTGAGAGAGTCATTGTCTGAGCAGGTCACATGTTCTGATCATGAGCTTGACTTTATGATCCAAGATTTTCAACAGAACCTTTCACAAAAAGAAAAGGAAATAAAAAAGGTATAGATGCTTCGCTGTTTTGATGTTATTTCTGAGAGGGACTTTTAATTAGATGCACTCTCTTGATGTAGTGCTGCTTTCGGGTGTCTGCGCTTTCCTCTCCTTCATCCTTCTTTCCTTCAATCCTCTTCTGTCTTTCATTCCTTCATTCTTTCCTCGGCCTTCTGTCTACAGGTGACTTTACACTCCCTCTTTTGTCTTTCTTTCCTTCATTCTTTCCTCTTCCTTCTGCCCATCAGTGACTCTACACTGAGTGACAAGCCAAATGGTTTCCTGTACACCAGGAAACTATTTACTATGCTGGGTGGTAACCATATGACCAAATTTTGGCACCTGGCGGTTTTGTGGGTAATTACAGTGCTCCAGTTGGATTGAGCCGGTGAAGGTTTATATCCAAGGGATGGTTGGGGTTCATTGCTCGCGTAATGCCACCCAGGGATGAGTGAGGCTGGTCACTGTCATCTTAAATGTAAGGACCAACTGGCCTAGCCCTTGGCTCTTAAGCTTCTCATGGGGCAACACAGGATTGGATGATGGATGGATGAATGCAACTGCAGTTGGCTTATGGAATAGAGGAACTTTTTTTTTTTAATACTAAATGCCTAAAATTGCCATCTCTCTATCATCAATGCTGATTTTTAATAGTAGAGCAGAGTATGATGCTATTCTTTAACCACTAAACCGCGGGGTTCTTCGAGGCGTTTCATGCCCTTCCCGCCGGCGGTAATTTGCGCTCCAACTGACTTTTTTCAAGTATTTGCCCAAAAACCATTTTATGTCCTAGAGTATTATAATTTCATATGCATATGGCACATACCTTCAGCTTTGTCATGGGATGTTTTTTTTAGCACTCATTGACTATCGTTTGACTTGTGGAGACTTCCGAAGTTGGGTCACGAAATCTCCACATTTACACTTCCCAACACCCTTTACTATTTATACCAGTGCCTTATATTATCACTAGAAACACTAATCTGTTAATTCCCAATAGGTTGTATTCCTTTCCACCGACCGTCACGAGAGTGACGCCCCGCGGTTAAGTGGTTAAGAAATGGTATGGAAAGTAGTAGTATTTTTTTTTTGTTTTTCTTTTTTTTCTTTTTTTCTCAATAAGTTACATGAAACAGGCTGCAGAAGGGCAAAAGTCTGGGCTTAGAGCAAAAAGACTAAGTCAGAAGGTTACAAATCCAAAACAGATACCATTGGTACTACTGTAATTGTTACATTGAGTAAATTAAGTACATTTGAATCTCCATATGTCATGGTCTTACATTATTGCCTAGTTGCTACCTGTTCTCTTTTCACACACATGTGATGTAGCCGTATGGAATTTACATCTGGGAAACTGAAAATCATGTAAGGTTTTGCTGCAGAACCCCATATGTCTGGTGTGTAACTCAGCGGTTTTGGCAAGCGAGGCCTTCAAGCACTGGCATGGATGTAACTAGGCCATTTTTCATGTCTCTCAACTCCCTAACCCCCCAAAGGAGGATAATGGTCTGAAAGAGAATAACAGCTGCACTCTGCAGTCCAGTGGGTTCACATTCAAATGAACAAGGAACAACAACAAGAGCATCATCATCAACATCCATTCCTTGATCTTCATATTTCTTACTAATCAAATATTTTTTACAACTTTTACAGCTCAGTAGTAGCTGTACAGTACCCTGTAGTGACAGTCAAAACTGTCATATATAATGTATTGTCTGTACAGTATGTGTGCTAATCATAAGGCTTCCTGACTGAGTATACACCACTGACCCTCATTATCTTTTTGCCGATGTTGCCATATCCTTTTGCATGTTATTCCTTTTTAGCATCATTGAAGTACAATGTACTGAATCCATGGTGTGAAATTGTCATGTCAGTGAATACCGTAGTATATGTACTATCCTAAGGTTTTCTTTCAGGATTAGCATTCAGTATTTTGTATTCATCATCATCATCATCATCATCATCATCATCATCATCATCATCATCATCTGGACCTCCTTTCCCACCCTAGGGCAGAGTGAGGAGTAGCAACGTCCAGACAGTCAAGTTATGCCCATTCCAGTGGGCCACGCTTCCATTCACACATCATTCAAGCCCCCAGAATCTTGGCTTTATCTGATATGCCAAAAACGTGGGCCACGCTTCCATTCACACACCATTCAAGCCTCCGGAATCTTGGCTTTATTTGACATGCCAAAAACTTTTGCCACAATCTGATATGTCTAAAACTTTCGCCACAATCCGATAGAGTCAATCCGAACCCTGTCAAGTTAAAAGGGGCGCCAAATCCCTGACCATGCACTTCTCACAACATTCATCCAGCCAGGTCGATCTCATGTCAGTCTCCTAGTCTCACCGACTTCCATACCTCTCTTCCTCGCACACTCCTCCATCTTATCCCTCCACTTTCTCCTTGGCCAGCCTTGCCAGCTCCCTCCTTCATATTTGCTCAGATATACCTTTTTCACCACTCTGTTGTCATCCATTCCCTCCACATGACCATACCATTTCAATACACTTTTTTTGATTCTGGTGTCCACAGACTTCCTTACTCCGCATCTTTCACGAATCACATTGTTTCGTATCCTGTCCACTCTCTGTACTCCACATACATTCCTCAGCAGTCCCATCTCCACTGCTCTCACTCTTGACTTTTCATTTTCATGCCACACCATAGTCTCACATCCATATGTTAAAGTTGGCACTGACACTCGTTCATGTAAACCTTGCACAGCTGCAACACTCAAACCTCTGTTGCTTATCAAGGCCTCCATAGCACCAGCTACCTTCCATCCTTGCGTCACTCAGCTTTCCACTTCTTTTGTACATTCTCCTCTCTTTCACAGTACCCAGGTATTTAAACTCTCTCACCAATTCCAGTCTCTCTTCATCCACTGTAACATCACACTGGGAGTCACCTTCAGTCTCGATTACCATCACTTCACTCTCTTCTGCATTTACTGTCGAGGCATTACACTCACAGACACCAGGAAAACTCTGCACTAGTGTACTCAGCTCTTGTTCGGTATTTGCAAGTAGCACTTCATCATCAGCATACAGCAAATTTGAGATATTCCAGTTACATCCATCACCATTCATTATCAATGCCATCCCCCTCTCCATTACTCTTGTTTTTACTTCTTTCACCGCCCCATCCATATATATATTGAACAACCATGGGGACATCACACAACCTTGCCGCACGCCTACATTGATCATGAACCATTCACTTAGATGCCCATTTAGCCATACACATGCCTCACTACCATCATAAAAATTTGACGGCACGTTGCAGCTTACCATCTACACTGTACATGCGCAGAACCTTCCACAAGCCTTCCCTGTCTACTTTGTTCCAGATCCATAAATGCCATAAACACCTTAAAGTCCTTCTCACAAGCCTTCTCCATTATCTGTTTCACTGCAAATATTTGATTCACACATCCTCTGCTACTTCCAAAGCCACCCTGTTCATCACTCACTAGGACTTCTGATATCTCTCTTACTTTTTCTATAATAATTCTTCCATATACCTTCCCTACAACACTCAATAAGTATATACAGTACCATAATAATTCTTGCACCCACTTCGCTCATCTTTCTTTTTGTACGGGAGTACAACCGCAGCCTATTTCTACTCTGCTGGCACAGTTCACTCATCCATGCCTTCTTACATATGTCCAACAAGCACTTCATTCTGCTGTCTCCAGTACATCATCTTTGCATACACCCCATGAACCCCAGCAGCTTTTCCATTTTTCAACCACTTCACAGCGTTCTTCACCTATGTGAGTGTCATGTTTCTTAACACTGTATTCCTTCTCTGCATACCCCCACCATCAGTCATGTTTACAGCCACTCTGCTCTCTCTATTCCCATTCATCAGGCTTTCAAAATGTTCTTTTCATTTGCTCCTTACTTCATCCCCATGGGTTAATAATCCATCACATCCTTCACACTTTCACATTTCTTTCTGCTGTCACTTCTACATTTCCACACCTCTTTCCAAAATAACTTCCTATTTTCAGAGTAGTTTGCATTCATTTTTCTTCCTAGGTCATCATTTACCTCCTTTTTTCTCTTCATTAGTCTCTTTACATGCTTCTTGCTCTCAATATATTCAATTCTTATTTCTATTGAACCCCTCTTCTGTAACCACTCTAGCCACTTCCTCTTTTCCTCCACTGCCCTCTTAACCTCATCATCCCATCATGCCATACCTTTCTTCTTTGTTGTTTCTCTTGCCACACCACACACTGCTTTAGCATTCCTAACTAAGCAGTCCCTGTATACATTCAAAAGGCTGTCCAGATCCATTTCATTCCAATTCACTGATTGTAACTCCTCCCCTACTTTGGTCCTGTATTCTTCTGCCATTTCTTTGATCCTCAGCTTCTCATCTTTCAGCCTTTCTCCTTGGCTGCTGCCTTCTCTCCTGGTCCACCACCTCACTCCTCTCAGCTTGATCTTGCGTATCACAGTTACATGATCTGACAAACCTCCACATCGTCCTCTCACGGCCCTCGTATCAGCATCCATTCCCAACATCGACTTCTCTTTGAGCACGTAATCAATCAGACTCCTTTCAACACGACCCCTGTTCCGTCTATACACCCAACCCTCAGCTATCACAGGTTCCACTATAGCGTTTTATCGCTATCGTGCCTGTATAAAAACCTACCCTTGAAAGGCTGGGTTCCGGCGCTCCACCCAGCCAACAAAAGATTCACTTGGTGTTTGGTCGTGTGACGTCAGCGCCAGCCGAGCGCTTACTGCCTGCCCGACTGAGTCTCCTCTGCTACCTGTCAAGCCATTCAACTCGTCCTCAGACTGCGAACAGTGACAGCGAGAACAATAACCTTTTTTGTGATATTACAATAGCCAAATAACTCAAACTCAAATGGCCACCCCTTACTGGATTATGGCATCTGGCAGTTGATAGATAGATCACCCATAGCTGTCTTCATTAATGACGGCGAATTGTCTTGTTATTGTTGTGACGGCGAATTTGACGACAGTGAATTGTCCCGAAACCATCAATCCATCCTGACGACTTCTTTATAGCTTTTTTTTTTTTTTCCTTTATTGTTGATGACTAATGGCTTTGAAAAATAGTTTCACACTGCATTTTTTAAATTTTTTTTTATGGGCTCCGAAACTCATTCCTGGCGAAATATGCGTGATTCTAGACGACCATCAAAAGGGATAGTAAGCTCTGTTTCTTACTAACCCTCCCCGTAAAACAAATAACTCAAAGTCAAATGGCCACCCCTTACGGGATTATGGCATCTGGCAATAGATTGATCGCCCATAGCTGTCTTCGTTAATGACGGCGAATTGTCTTGTTATTATTGTGACGGGGAATTTGACTTGACGGCGAACTGTCCTGAAACCATCAGTCCTTCCTGACGACTTCTTTATAGCTTTTATTTTTTTTTCCTTTATTGTTGATGAGTAATGGCTTTCAAAAATTGTTTCACACTGCATTTTCTTTTTAATGGGCACTGAAACTTATTACTGGCAAAATATGCGTGGTGCTAGACGGCCATCAGGGATAGTAAGTTCTGTTTTTTATTAATCCTCCCTGTAAAACAAACAACTCAAGTCAAATGGCCACCCCTTATGGGATTATGGGGTCTGGCAATAGATAGATAGATAGTACAGTATATTTCTAATTTAGATAGATAGTACAGTATATTTCTAATTTGTATGCTCATTTTTAGACCATTATATGTTATTATGTGGTACAAAAAAGGGTAACTTACGGGTAAATATTGAGGTCATGACACCAATTAGAATTATTACCATAAGTTCTTCAATTCAGCTCTCACATTTTCGGCTATAGCGCAGCCATGGCATCACCAATTAGGCGTGATAGCCTAGGGTGGGGTGTACCATGTATATTCATGTGCATCTTTGTGTTTGAAGTACAAGTTACAAATGCACAACCTCCTTTGATGACACTCATCCTTCAGTCGCTTCCCTTTATCATTTTCTCCTGGTATTCCATTACAACCCATTTTGTCATCCTCAGGACCAGTGCCTGCTCTTCCATTCATATTGCCCATTATGATCACTTTATTGCTCCTGGGCATTTCTCCCACTGCTTCAGTCAGCTCATCCCAGAACCAGCCTTTCTCTCTATCACTCCTGTCATCACACGGTGCATACACTACAATCACTGCCACTTTCACCTTCTCAGACTTGAACTTTACATATATACATCTCGAACTGACACACTTGGAATCTCACATTCCACTCTGCCACACCTCATTCATCAACAAAGCAACTTCTTCCTTGCATCCTCCTTGCCCATTCACGCCCTGTCGTACACATTTCACACCCTTTAATCTTTGTTTCACACAATGCCATCACGGCATATCTTGCACTCTTGAACACATTCAGCTCTTCCACCCTCTTGCTCTTCCTCTCCTTGTTCACACCTCTCAGATTCCACATGGCCATGTGAATCTGCCCATATAGTTGGGGTGCTGGGCAGGTATTGGGCCCTCCGAGGCATTCCAAAATGTCTGCCATGATTAAATGATTTTAGATGAGGAAATCTGGGGTATACTTAACCTGGCCGAAAACCCCGGTTAAATGGTTACCACCCAATGTAGTAAATGGTTTCCTGGTTACTAGAAAACATTTGGCTTGTCACTCAGTGTAATGACCATAACGCATCCCTACATTGAGTAGATGATGGGTTCCCCCACCTACCACATATTTTTTATTTATTTTTTCAGCTCTTGCCTTTTACAGGTATCATACTTAGCATCTCTGCTTTTTGTAGCATGCTTAAAATATAATTCAAAATGGAGAAAGACATGGGTCTAGGTCATAGAGTATGACCTCAGGGAAAAGGTGCTGAATAGGGAGGCTGTGAGGGATCGAGCAGCATGGAAAGCCACCATTAGGTGACCAAGGCAGCCGCATGCACGCATGTTGGAGCCTTTGTACGCTAAATGAAACAAAACGAAACGTCTACCGATGAATTGTAAGCGATAATAATTTGGCATTAACTAATCTGAATGTTTTTGGGTGGATCAGATAGAACCAGGATTCTGCTGGCTTGAATGATGAGTGAATGGAAGCGTGGCCCTTTTCACTGGGCTAACTTGGGCTGTCTGGACTTTGCTACTCCTCACCCTAGGGTGGGAAAGGAGGTCTGGATGATGAGGATGATGAATAATTTAAAGTGAAAGTAGCTACATGAACTATTAAATCTTTCACCGTCACTTTGCATCCATTAGGAGGTGATCAGCTGACTTTTGTTTACAATCTGCTGATGCAATTGGTATGTTGCAATGTTGCAATCACTCCATGCTCCATGTCTATTTATCTATCTATAGCCAGATGCCTTAATCCTGTTAGGCATTTCTCTGTGTGTGTACATAATGTATATGACCCACAGAATGCTTGGTTTACTATTTATTTATGATGTACAGTAACCTCTCAATTATCCATTGTAATTCAACCAAGCCCTACACTGAATAACGTGAAGCCCTGGGTATTGCATAGTACAGTGGGGCTGCTCGGGTAGCATTTTTTTGGGTAGCGAATCAACGGGTAGCGACAGGAAAGAAACTATCTCATAGTGATTAATGCTGCACAGTTAGCGAAAATCTGCTAGTCATTTACCAAGTAGCGAGCAGGTGGGCAAAGTTGCCAAGGTCGGAACCTGATTCAAAAGCAATACTGGGCAAATATCATCTGATCTGATCTTAATGCTGATGGTGTATGCAAGCCGACCTTCATTTGTAGGGGGCGATGGGCTGAGTTGCTAAAGTCGGACCCTGGTAACACTGACAATGAGTACGAGTCTATCCTCATGCTGATGGTGCACAGTTAGTGAAAATCCGCTAGGCATTTAACATGTAGCTAGCAGGTGGGCAGAGTTGCCAGGGTC
>JAGKTI010007351.1:805-18226 GCA_018397915.1 Birgus latro
CATTATCTTCATTCCACTCACCAATTTCCTCTATTCTTGCCTCTAATTTCTCTCTCTCTCTCTCTCTCTCTCTCTCTCTCTCTCTCGTTTACATCTGTATCTATCTATCTATCTATCTAATCTGGTAGCTGCTCTGTACGTCAGTCACTCCCTAATTTTTTTCAGACGCGATATTCTTCACTCCCGTAGACTACAGCATAGCTCAAGCTCCATGTTCTGGACCTGCTTCTGTCTAGTACTGCACTACTTATTAGGTCGCTCTTGCTACTTCCATACGATTTCTTTCAGCTTAGGAGAGCCCAGTCGCAGTGAAAGGATTATTTAACGTTTTATCTTTTTTCTCTATTTTTTTTTGTGTGTATGTGTTTGTGTACGACTCTTGCACATATGCTTCACAGCCTGCCCCCAGGGCCCAGTAATCCTCCCACATACCATACACCTCTACATGTCAGCATTTCGGCGCTAACACCCACCGTCCATACTGAATACATGATAGGGCTGTATCACACAAGACTGGTGTGGAGACAATTTTTACATGTTGGCGCGTATTCTCGTAGATTACATTTTTAAAAGTGAAATTCAGATCCTTAAACTGTTCCCTGGACCAGCCGGGATTCGAACCTGGGTCCATTAGGATATCAGGCCACCTCCCTGCTTCACTTAAACTGAATAAAACTGTCTAGAAACAGCAAGAATAAAATGATATAAATGTCCATAGGTGTTGAATGGGGTGCCAGATATTCACAAATAAGAATATCAAAACAAAAGAGTAAGAGTACTATCAACATGGTGGCAAGTGAGGAACACCATACACCCACTAACTCATCACTCACTGCTTTCGAAATTCTCTGCAATATCTCACCAACCAAACTGTCATTGCTTCATAAAGTATGTGGGATAGATTAAGCAAATGATCCACTCCTCTCTACCATTACGAGAACATCTCCCTGACCCAGCCAGCCATAGCTTTTTAATAACTGCTCAAAGTACCCCACGCACATTACTCAATAGAAGTTTTCCTTTCTACTTTTACCCTTAAATCACCTTTAATTTTTGTACAGAGCTGTATTTCATTATTAACCACTACACTGGTGTAACTCCCCAGCCGCTCTTGGGTACTTCTGTCTGTCTGTTTAGCTATATCTTTGCCTCTGTCTTTCTATCTGTATGTCTGTATCTATTTATGTATTGTCAGACTCCTTAATCCTGAAAAAAGTGGCAACAAACAAATGGCGTCCACGCCGCCCTGTCCTCTGCCATTTGCCTGCCCTCCCTCCAGCTGGCACTTACCCCTCTCTCATTAATATATCCACTAGATCTATCACATCTTTCCCTTTATGCGTCAGATTTGATGCACGCAGGGAGATCAGGCGTGGACCTGTGTGTTTTTTATGAGTGTAATATTTTCGGCTGTAGCAACAGCCGATCAGGGTGATACTCCAAAGAGTACATTTTCATTTATATCGGCGTATGCTCTGCAGGCTAGATTGGATGACCTAGAGAAAGATAGACTCTGGGATGACTTAATATGGGTGGTAAGTAGTGTGGGGGATGATGAAATTGTAGTTTTGGGATGGGATTTAAATGGTCATGTAGCTTAAGGATATGAAGAGGCACATGGGGAATGTGCATATGATACAAGGAATGAGGAAGGGGAAAGGATGCTTGAGTTTGAGGAGGCAATGAACATGATTGTGTACAACACACATTTTAGGAAAAGAGAGAGAGTAGGTTGATTACATATGAGTCTGGGGGGAATAGTAGCCATAAAAACTATTTCCTGGTCAGGAGGGCTGATAGGAGGTTGTTGAAGGATGTTAGTTATAGGGAGCGAGGAGTATGTGTTGCAACAATTGTTACGTGACACGGTGCTTAAGGAGCGGATGATGAAAAGGTGGACCTATGCACATAGGAAGAAAATATGAAAGTTAAAAACCAAGCAGTAAAAGAGGCCTTCTATATCGTGATGAGTAGAGTGGTGGCTGAACAGGGAGCCGTTGACAGAAGTGTAAATGAACAGAAAAGAGTTCTCAAGGATGATAATCTGGGAGTTCTTGATTCAGTGTGTGGATGGACAAGAGGCCCCCCAAGACATAAAGTAACTTGCTGGCGGAATGAGGGCGTAGAAGCTGCAGTTAAGGAGAAAAGAAGTCTTTTCCGGTATTAGAAAAAGGGTGGTAACAAAGAGGAATACTGTACTTGGCTGCCAAGCGTAGGGCTAGAAAACAGATTTACAGGGCAAAATCTGAGTCTCAGAGACTTTTACTTGATAACCTAAGTAGTGTGGAAAGGAAGAATATGATATTTAGGGTGACAAATCAGATGAAGAGGGAAAAAAGGGATATCATAGATGAGCAGTGTGTGAAGAATGATGAAGGAAAGGTAATGGTGAACAGTGGGGATATTAACGACGCCTGGAAAGGGCATTACAACCGGTTGTTGAATGAGGAGTTTGGCTGGAACAGGGAAGGTTTGGAGCCAGCAGAGCCAGTGTTTGGCCTTTGGTCTTTGATTGACACTGCAATAGACAGGATGCAGGTGACGAAGGCAGCTTGTGAGTCTGGGTTGACTGCTGAAGTGCTGAAAGCCTCAGGAGATTTAGGAATGAGGTTAGTTACTGACTTGATAAATACAATTATATATGAGTGTTGTCCCAGATGATTGACTGAAGAGTGTAATTGTGAGTGTGTAAAAGAGGAAGGGTGATGCCTTGGAAAGAGGTAAATATGGAGGCACAAAGCTTTTGGACCAGATAAGACAGTTCTAGAAGGTATGATTAGAGAAAGATCGAATATTGACGAGATGCAGTTTGGGTTTATGCCAGACAAAGGGACCATTGATGCCATATTCATTGTTCAACAGCTTCAGGAAAAATATATATGAAAGAAAAGGGATCAGTACTTTGTTTTTGTTGATTGGAAGAAGGCATTTGACAGAGTCCCTAGGGAGGTGGTGAAGTGGGCAATGAGAAAGCTGGGGATAGAGGAGTGGCTGGTTAGGGTGGTTATGCCTATGTATGTGGGCGCTTGCACCCTGCTAGTGGCGAATGAAAATTTGAGTGATGAGTTTTCCATGAATGTTGGTGTGCATCAGGGGTCAGTCTTGAGCCCCTTGTTGTTTATCATGATGTTTAAAGCCCTCTCACCCGACTTCAGAAATGGACCCCCGTGGGAGATTTATGCCAATGATTTGGTGCTGACTGCAACGAATGAAATAGAGGCAGAAGAAAGATTTAGAAGGTGTATAGATGGTATGGAGCAGAAGGGCTTAAGAGCAAATGCAGATAAGATGAAAGAAAAGCATTCAGGAGCCAAATGCTAATCGCCTGCCAGAATATGCTGATGGCCAAGTCCAAGATTTAGGCCATATCTTGATACCCTGAAGGTTTCCTGTCTATAACTCAAGCCGTTCATAGGATATAATGGTGCTGAAAGCGGACGACAATAACTAGTTGACCTTTGGCAGCATTTTGGTGAACATGACCTTGACCCCGAGTGCACATTCTCGAAATCGGCCAAGATTTTGGCCATAGCTAGGTACCCTGAAGGTTTCATGCTGATAGCTCATGCCGTTCATGAGATATAATGGGAACACACACGCACACACACACGCACACACATACACACGCAGGCAGGCAGGCAGGCAAAAACATTATTGCTCCGCCATCTAAAGGTGGGCGATAACAAAAGTGATGGTGTCTAGGGATGGTGGCGGTACTGTCAAAGAAGAGGGAGAACGGTCACGCGCGATTTGCCACAATGGCCTGGGAAGTAATTCCAACTTGTGCAGTGTTTGTGATAAGTTGGTGCATAAGAGATGTGGTATTAGAAGTACACTGCGAGGTAGTGCTGATTTCATGTGTGCGATGTGTCGGGGAAAGCATGTGGAGATTGTCAGACATGAAAGGATTGATCTTGCTGGTGAGTCTCTTGAGTGTGTGGAAGAGTTTTGTTATATGGGAGACATATAATGTGCGGGAGGTGGGGAGTGAGGAGTGGTTGGAAGAAGTTCAGGAAGTTATTGCCTCTCCTGACATTGAGTGGGCTCTCCTTCCGTGCTAAGAGATCTTTGTATGCGACATGTCTTAGGAGTGTAATGCTGTATGGTAGTGAGACCTGGACAGTAAAGGAAGAGGATATTCGCTGGCTCAAATGTACAGAAAATGCAATGATCAGGTGAATGTGCAGTGTCCCCTTGAGTGCGAGGCCTGGGGAGGCTAGGTTTACGATGGAAGAGTTGAGAGGTAGGATGGGAGGGGAGTGTACTGATGATGTGATGAGGAGGAGTAGATTGAAATGGTTTGGGCATGTGGAGAGGATGGAGGAAAATAACGGGTGCAGAGAGTGAGGGATGTTAACATTAGGGGTAGCGTCCCTAGAGGTAGACCAAAAAAGGCTTGGGACGAGGCCATTGAGTGTGACCTCAGGGTTAAAAAACTGACTAGGGAAGCTGCCAGAGATTAAGCAGTATGGACAGCCGCCATTAGGTGACCAAGGCCGACGCATGCAAGCATATTGGAGCCTTTAAAAAGGAAACTACACGACCGTTGCCCACATCCAGTTTTCAGACGCCTAGTGGTCTACAAAGGTGTAATTCCAAGTGATGGTTGAGATTTATTATTCACATTGTGCAGGTACAGCGCGAGCATCAGGACACTCTCGCCTGAAATGGTTGGACCTAGTAGCCTAGATTCGTACCGACTTTTAGCCTGAATCCTAAAAACACTCTGAGATCACAAGCAATACAGATCTAAGTAATGAAAATGTAGCAGCAGCATTAAGAAGTTGGATACCTGGTTCAGTGATTTTGGCTATATCTTTGTCATATTATCAAACGGGTGTTTTTCGTAGTTGTTGATCCAAAAAATTGCATTTATACTGTAACCCTTTATATTATCCATTCTTCCTTGACAGACCTTCCTCTACAGTGTCATGTCTCGTGTGCCTAACCTATCCCGCCTCTGCCTGGGCCTATGGAAAGGCGAGACGAGTCGTCAAAACCTTAGCTGCCTGACTACCGCCTTAGTGAACGTGCTTAACAAGGCTGATACAAGAGGCACTCCGCTCCTCACACACCTCCACCAGGTGAGAGAGGAAGTCAGATATTTGAACATGTACAGGTGCAGGAAAAAGCAACAGAGACAACGTCTTAGCCATGACGCACAAGACTGGGTCATTTCTGGCTGATGAGTTACAGAGGGGAGAAGGGGAGAATGGCACTAAGTTGGGATAAGTGAGGGCAAGGTGCTAAACTCTGCCACCCATCACCCACCCCACTGTAACTCATCAGCTAGAAATGACCCAGTTCTTATGGGCCCAGAGTAAGGCAATGTGTCTGCTTTGTCCGCACTAATACGTATCCTGGCTTTATTGTCTGATCCTTTGAATGATCACGGACCCTCCTTACCCCCTCACTACCAGGTCGTTTTGTTAATTTTGCATTTCCAAAGGCTTATAATCAGCTTTGGAGTGAATTTTCTAGCTGAAAGTTAGACATAGCCTACACCAACCCTTTGACCACCAGAAGCCTTTTCTAAGTTGCATAAAGTTGTCCGGAAGTAGCAGGAATTAACTATATTAGAATGTCACTGAAATCAGCAGGTTAAATATAATCTGCCTTTTAAGTTACATCAGTCTCATAAAATTAACAGAAACTTTGGTAGGCATATAGACACAGGCCTTTAAGTGTCACCTTCCATTCGGTTATGATCGCTGAAAAATCACAGTATTCTGACTGGTGGATAAGTGGAAGGTAAAAGTGAAGCAGTTAAGGAAATGAACAACTCTGAAGTCATAAAAAAGCAAAGTAAAATGCCGTACCACATATCACCCGCCATGTAGAAGCTGTCAAATGAAACTCGAATACAGCAGTCAGTGTCAAATTCATTATAAGGCCTATATGAAATGAGAGAGGAGAATGGTTGGTAGTAGCAGCTGACCCAGTATACACGGTGACCATGCCGACCTCTTTCACACCAAAGGTAAGTGATGGATGGTTACTATCGTCCCTGTGAGTTACCACCATAGGCATTATGAAAGTATGAGAGTATGGGAGTATTGTGCAAGTCCAGCCCCAGTGCCTGGACTTGCACAATACTCCCAGGCGGGGAGTTCAAAAATATTAACACAAAATCCAGACTGATAGAAGTACACATAGATATGCCTTTCAGAGAACTAAAATCTGTTTCGCATTGGTAGGCTGGACTCATTTTCCTTCGGTGACAGCTGCCATAGACTAAGGAAAAATCCGAATTGAGATTCTTGATCCTGGTTAGCTTTGACAGTAGAGAGAACATGAAATACGGCCATTAAAATACTTGCCCAAACTACTTCTGGGTGACTGGCGATGCGGAAGCTACATGACACCTGGTATCTTTGTTCACTGTCATCAATAGGCGACCAAAAAAATCTGAACCTAGACATGCATAGCAAAGGCCTTCATAAATGTCAGCGTAAGCATAGTGATGGGAAACAACCCAGATTAAATCCACTTGATCCAGACAGGAAAGTGATTTTATTCATGATCACTTTTGTTGGATGGACACGGCAAGAGTGAGAGCAGTGGATATGAGTTATTTGAGAGGGGCATGTGGAGTTAATGGAGAGACAGACTGACAAATGAGGAAGTGAAGGAGCATTGTGGTGTGGATGTGGATGCGACAGAAAGTGTTAGGAAAAATATTGAGGTGGTTTAGCAATGTGGAGAAGATGGAGAGTGAGAGACTAACGTGGAGAGTGTATGTGAATGAGATGGAGGAGGAGAGAGAATGAGATGGAGAGATGGAGTGGAGAGGTATATGAGAGAGGGTGGTGTGTGCTGGGACGAGGGCAGCGAAATGGCGGGAGACAGGGCCACATGGAGGCGATATGTTTGTGGCCACCCCTCACGGGATTAAGGCCTCTGGTGATAGGTAAGACTTTTGTATTTTCTTTACTGTAGTACTGATGCCGAAATCAATGTAAAAGGGAAAAAGAAACAGGTTAATATTGTAATTTGTATATTGGTAAAAGGAGAGAGAGAGATCGTCTGAGCTCTTATGACTGGCATCTTTCACGTTCGTAAGTAAAATGTAGGTACAGTATATACTATAAGCGTGATTAGAAAGTAAAGGTCATCTTGTATATATTGGCTGATTGGTGATGTCTGTGGTACCGTCACATGTATTGGGCTGTGCTGTTGGCGTAACGGGAACCTTTAATTGATACGACAGTTTCTGGCATAACTTCATATGTATGGATTATGACTCATAGCATTAAATGCCAACCTTTTAAGACCTTTGTACTTTAGAGTTATCACTTGAGGGTTTAAAAAATAGTTGGAAAATAGTGTTGGTACTGTTCTTGTTGGGTCCATAACCTGAGAAGAATTATAAACAGTATTTTTTACAGCAATATTGGATGTACCTCTGTATATCCCATATTTACTTCCACACCAAAGATAGGCGGAAGGTATGTTTGTCGTTCTGTCTGTGTCACTGCCAGTTTGCCTGACTTTTCATCAGTTGCAAGCAGACTAAGTCATTCATATATTATATGAAGTTGTTTATACTGACTCATGGATTGGGTGAACAGTGTGTGAAAAGGAAGAATTTTCTATATGTCAGTGTTATTTATGCGTCATAAAACATATGAAACACTGAACGAATCCAACTCAGAGTAGCTAGTTCCTTTCTTGTTACAAAGTTTTGTTTCGCAGTAGGTGACCACCTCGTTTTCTTGCTCAGCTTTGTTGCCTGCCGTCGAAGGACCTGAACGGCGTTGTTATGAACAAGGAGACACTGGACGGGAGGGATGTCTACCGTCCCTTATTGGCCCTGGCACAGTCACTGCCCGCCCTTCGCTGTATTGTCATCCCTGCCCTCGAGGCCCGGTTACTGGCACCCACACTCAGAATCTTCAGGCACACACATATTAAGATCAGACACAAGTGTTACATTGATAACGTCTTCCCAACGTGGGACACTGAGCACACAGATCCCCAGATTCGTATGACGTTTGAACATTTGCTGGATCCCTAAGAGGATGCATTGATTACCTGTGCCTTTCCAAAAAATGAAAGGAAATGGCGAGGGAAGGTACTGGAGGGAGAGAGGTGACGAAGTTGTTAAAGGAATGTTGTGGGGTAAATTTTTAAAAAGGACTGAGTGTGCGAAATACTAGAACAGAATTTGAGAAAGAAGATGAAAACAAACACTCACTCCTGGTATAATATGTATTATTTTAATTATACTTTTCATTTTAGCCTGTTTGTAGAAGAATCCTGTGATAAAAATTACAAAGGACAAATAATGAGGAAATACAAGAAAAGAATTTGAGAGGAAGAACTTTGGGAGATGGAAAACAATTACCTTCTGTTGTAATGTATATACCGCATATAGTTTTTAGATTATTCTTTACATTTTAGGCTGTTGGTAAATGGATATTGTGAACAAAGTGTAACAGACGGATAGCGAGGGAAACAGAAGAAATTTTGAAATAAAGAACTTAGAGAGATGAATAAATGTTTACTTTGTATGACACATTATAAATACACTTTTTAAAACTGTTCTTTTAATTTTAGTTTGTAATTATCTTCCGAAAGTACAATAAATTTTGAACATTGGGAACTTTTCAATCCTTCACTTGTTTAGCAGTCTCAGTAGATATTCATTTTCACTTTCTCCAGAATGACAGAGTTTCATTTGTAAGTATCAGTTCACTGGCCTCACTCCTCTGCAATAACAGAAATTAAGTTTAGGCAAGCAAGTATTTCACGTTGAAGTAGGCTTGACATGCTTAAAATTTAGCCAAGGAAGTTAAACAGTTTGAACAATCTTATACGTTCACAGCCGTATAAGTCATTGGTGTCAGAAGTATATGAACCCTTCTGCTGAGATAAGTTGTGACCTCCGTTGTCTTAAGGAGTACAGGTGCACATCGATCATTTAACTGCTTAATTGCAACACCTAAGCACACAAGCTTGTTTTGACGTTATGCCGTAAACCTTTGATGATGTGTTTCCCATCTTGTGTTGTTTTGTATTCGTATTGGTATAGTCTCGGCTGATTCATTCAATATTAGAGATTACTTTAAAAATACTCCGCCAGTTACCCAAGCAGTTGACGTGGTACATAACTATGCATTATGCCTCCACTTAGATTATGTAATTATCATTTACTTCCTGCTACTTTCAGAGGCTTTTATTTAGCATAGATTTTTCAGACAGGCGAGACTAGTTACTGTTTGTTAGCCCCTTCACTTTTTGGTTGCTCCCCCATGTTTGATAAAATCGTCTGCAGATATAAAAAGTCATAAACAGACATTCTTTGGCTGTTCTAGACACACAATTAAACCATTCAGACGAGGCTAAAGTTAGTGGTGAAACTCTGCCATTATGAGTGCGTGACCCCATATGAAAATTCTCCTTTTTTCGATGGGCTTTGTAAAAACCTCCGAGCTTGAGGAAATATTTGACTGGCGACATATAAGGCGAATCCAGAGTATCAGATTTGCCTTCATTTGGGGCAAGTACAGACTATCACACATGGGAAACGTAGTTACTCCCTACATTTTAAACAAGGCTATTGTGATGTCGACTAGGAGTGTAGCTGCAATTTTTGGTGTTCCTGGCATATATAGGCGTGAATGTAAGGAATTTCGGGGAAGGGTGTGAGTAGAAGAGTAGCGTAGGTCCAGATAAAGGAACAGCGAGTTGAACGGAGATGAGTGCGAGTGTGGGAGTCAAATATAACCTGTGACAGAACAAGGTCAAAAGTACAAGACAGAATTGGAACAGTTGTGGGGTTTGCGAAGTGGAGCATCACAGGGGGATTTGGAATAGTGATGCACCTTCTGTGAGAAAATGCTTAGGGTGTGGCTGGCGGAGAGTCTATACAAGAAATACTTCCGCATCTAAAAAGAACCATATTATTGTATGGTTACGAAGCTCTCACACCTCTTCCTAAATTACTTAGTTTGAATATTACAGTTCGTTAGCCTCAGGTACAGTACGTAAACTGAACTACAGCGCGCGCGCTCACACACACACACACACACACATTTTTTGGCTAAGTATAATATAATAGACAACAGGGAGCTGGGTTTGGGATAGACTAGGATAATCTTGGTTAAATTTGAGTTAGGTTAGGTTACTAAGCTAGCCTAATCTAATCTAAAATTAACCAACATTATCCCAGCCAAACCTAATCGTAGCCTAAACCCACCTAACGTAAATGAAATGACTATTTTCGGAGTTTGCATGTTAGCTTCAGTTTGGTCGTTTCACACGTTACCTAAAACAAACTCGGTAATCTACAGAATACCTAGGAAATGTGTACAGATGATTTTAATGTACGAGTATACCTTGTCTTGAAGATTTAGGCATTCTGTACATTGACGGGTTTCCCACTTTGCCGGTAACATATATGTATAATTGCAAGAATGTGTAAGTGTTAGGGTTTATGTTTAATTGCAAGGAAGAATGTATGAGAGCTAGGATGCATGTGTAAGTGAAAGGATGAATGAGTGAGTACAAGGATGGGTAAGTGAGTGCAAGGATGGATTAGTGAGTGCAAGGATGGATTAGTGAGTCCAAGGATGGATGTGTGAGTACAAGGATGGATGTGTGAGTGCAAGGATGGATGGATGAGAGCTAGGATGCATATGTAAGTGAAAGGATGAATGAGTGAGTTCAAGGATGGATGTGTGAGTGCATGGATGGATGAATGAGTGCAATGGTGGATTTGTGAGTGGAAAGATGGATATGTGAGTGCAAGGATGGATGTGTGAGTGCAAGGAGGGATGTGAGAGTACATGGATGGATGAGTGAGTGCAAGGATGGATGAGTGAGTGCAAGGATGGATGTGTGAGTACAAGGATGAATGAGTGAGTGCAAGGATGGATGTGTGAGTGCAAGGATGGATGTGTGAGTACAAGGATGAATGAGTGAGTACAATGATGGATGAGTGAGTGCAAAGATGGCTGAGTGAGTGCAAGGATGGATGAGTGAGTACAAGGATGGATGTGTGAGTGCAATGGTGGATATGTGGGTGAAAGAATGGACGTGTGAGTGCAAGGATGGATGTGTGATTGCAAGAAGGGATGTGTGATTGCAAAGATGGATGTGTGAATACAATGATGGATATGTGAGAGTAAGGATGGAGGAGTGAGTGCAAGGATGGATGTGTGAGAGCAATGGAGGATGTATGAGGGATGTATGGATGTCAGGATGGATGAATAATGTATATGTGACGGTACAAATCAGGCGAATGAAACTAAACAGTGGCACCGTAATTGGAGACAGACACTCTCCTCCCCATCAGTCCGAAAAATCCTCACTGGTGTCACTGAATCGACTGGCAGTAGGATGTGTACAGAAGTAAATCGGTCTTCCTGATAGAACGATTGACCACTACTGACCTGTGGCGCGTTTTACTGATTGGTTCCTGGTACCTACAGACGATTTATTTTTTTTTCTAAGAGGGGGGAAATAAATTTTAGGTAGTGAAGGCGTAACTGAAAGGCACAGTTTATTCCTTGTCATTTTTATCTCCAACCTGCACATGCATTAAAATATCACACGTTCCATGAATATATACCACACAGGCTTCGAGCAGTTGCTATGGAGTCATATTCTGTTCGTATTATGTTCGAGATCTTGTGCTGCTGTGCCCTATTCACAGTTAGAGATGCCATTTTAGGAAGGAATACCTAACCACAATTGTTACGTGTGGCCGCTCCTGCGTGGTAAGTGTTTCCTAAATTGAGAAAGGTCTTATGCTGGTATCAGTAATATACAATACGTCATTGGACTGAAAATTAATGGAGGCTATAGTCTCAGCAGTTCATAAGATCCTTCATAAGCTAAGTAGGATTACCTGGAGGGGGTAGGTAGCTAAATCAGATGGAATAAAAATTATTGTAGAGAGGTGGATAAATGAAGGTGTCTCTCTCCCTCTATCTTTTGTTGTAAGGTAGTAATTTGTCAGCTGATATGGGAAGGCTGTAACTAAACTGAATCCTGTACGTTCTGTAAAAAATCGCGTCATGTCTGTTAAGAATTACGTAAGCAGTGCAGCTGGTCTGTTTCCTCTCAAAAGCTCTTATCATCATCCCAATCGTCAGTTTAAGGTGATTTCTTTGTTCACATGGCGGAACCTTCTTCTCACTTCTAAGTACTGCACCATTGGATCTGTGAGGTCATTAAACAACACACACTTTGGACGTATAGTCGACACATACCCACCCCAGTACCAGGAGAGTGTGGGGATGTAACGTTCCCACTCCCACCTTGTTATGAGAGACGGTGAAAGCATGGATACTGTTATAGTTCCACCCGAAAAAACAGCATAGAAGATTAGGTCCTTACGAACAGTTTCAGTCGAGCAATGAAAAAAAAAAGATCTACGTTACCAGTCTTGCACATACTCTTAAAGGAAGGTGGCCATTGAAAAGTAGTATCTGGGAGAGAGGAGGCCGGACTTAACGAGGCAGGGATGGGAACCGCCGTCCCGTATGTTCTCATGGCGAGCCCACAACGAGGCTGTTATTGGCCGCCTCACCACCTGGACGCGTCTCGCCTCTAAATGACACCGCCACCACCAGGTAAAGAGTCGGGCGGCACAAACACCAGTACGGGGTGATGGCGGGGGTGACAAAGCAGGAGGGGGAGAGTAGGGGAGTGGCGTTTGGTGCCGGGGTGATTCAGAAAGTAGGGAGTAGATGAGAGTAGTGACAGCGATGTGGTGTGTCAAGGGTAGTGGGAGGATGACAGCTGGAAAGAGGAAGGGGAGAACGTGGTAGACGGCCATGATGGGGGGAGTGACAAATCAGGTAGGGAGGAGGTGAGAGGGGATGCTAGTGTGGTGGGGGGATGTCACAGCAGGAAGTGGAAAGGAGGAGGGTGGAAAGCCGGAGTGGAGGGAGGGTGACGGCAGGAAGAAGAGGTGATTCCTAGGCGAGGGGACGGGGGTACGAAGCAGGAAGGGGAGAGGAGGAGGGTAACAGGGTGATGACAGGGTGACAGCAAGAAAGGGGGGAGACGAGGACGCGGTAGGCCTAGGTAGTGATGGGGTGTCACAGCAGGAAAGGGGGTGGAGGGGTGGCGACGAGGTGGGGTAGTAGTGCGGTGCCAGAAAAGTTGGCCATAAGGTAGGTGACTGACGAATGAGGTGGTAACAGAACTTAAACGATCCGTGCGATATGTCTGTAAGGTTAGGTGGTCGATTAGGAACGGAGACAAACGTTCATGTATAACAACAGCAACATCAGCATTCTATTCTGCATTCATATGCTCGATGATGAAAGAATACAAACGTTCATATAGGTAAAAATATAATAAGAATATCAACATTCGGCTTTTGAAAAATGTTTGATACAAGTACTGAGTTATTTTGAAAAAATATATTTACTTCTTACGGTTGGTTTAACTTAAGAAGAAATATGGTAGAAATTTCGCCATAAGATTCAGGGTGATAGTTTTACTATGAAACACGAACTAATAAATATCTGATGGTTTTGTACAGATGATTTGTTTATGTATTTCACAGGATGACTAGGTGCTGATGAGGGACATTATATCATAATGGCATCAATGTGGCTGGGCAACTCCCCTGCCTGGTTACGCAAACGTCCCTCAGCTCTCTCCGTCCCCCGAAAGTAGATGATGGATTGCAGAAAAAGGGCTGCATCGGCCTTTAGCCCGCCGGGATCAGCCTGGATGAGCTATTTCGATTATTGCCACATGATTATATTTAACGGACATATAAGATCCTGACCTAAGAGCTAAAGATTTCGATCAAACGTAAACTTTTAAAAACTGTGCTACAAACCCGTGTGTATACTTGCTACAGGGGTATTAGCATCATGTGAATCATCAGTACAAAGACAGCTGTTAGCCAGGACAACTATTGAATTATTTTGTAATTATGCTTGTCTGTGTTCCAGAGGTGAGTGCGTGGTTCTCCAAGTACTGTGCTCGTACAGGGAGCAGCAGCACTTCACTCAGCTCAGGTATTTCCTCAATCATGTTTTACCACCCTGTAGTAACGACTGAGCAGAGGCAGTTGTGAGCTGTTCCCCTTTCCCTCAAATGCTTTAATACGTCATTTTATGATTATTATAACGAATACTTATGTGGCGCCATCATGAATGAAGACGATCATTAATTGACCGGGACCACAACATTGATCCACCTAATCAATAACAAAGCGTCCTATTTTACTCACTGACATGTTCTTTTTTTTTTATGTGTCCGACTCTGGGCATAGGCTTCACAGTCTGCTATCAAGGCCCAGCAGTCCTCCCACATACCATACACCTCTACATGTCATCACTTCCGCGTTAAATACATGCTAGGGCTGTCTCATACAGGACTGGTGTATTGGTATTAGCGGGGGTATTTTTACGACATGTCGGCGGGTCTTCTGGTAGATCAGTAAAGCCTGATTTAATGACATTCAAATCCTTAAACTGCTCCCTGCCTCAGTGGGGATTTGAACCTGGGTCCGTCAGGACTGCAGGCCACCTCTCTATCGATTGAGCTACCGCGTCCCAAGGTCTTGCGCTTTTACATGCTTTCTATTACAAAACTGTGTGCGGTGGGGGAGGGCGCAAGAACCAGTAGAGTGTAGGAACATAAGGTGAGGTTAAACTTGGGTTTGGGTTATTTTTAGCGGTGAATGTGTATGGATGAGGTGGGATGTGGCGAAGTAGGGTAGAGTGGGATGTGTTGAGATGCAGTGAGTTGAAGTAGGATAGCATTTGGTGGGGTGGAATGAGGTGAGGTATCAAATGTATAGCATGCAATGAGAATTAGTAGGAGGAGATGTTGTGAGATTGCAGTGAGAGTAAACAGTGGAGGATGTGAAGTGGGATAGGATACGTGCCTTGGCGAGACAGGATGAACAAGAGAGGATGTAAAGGGGGATAGGATGGGGTGTGCCTTGGCGAGATAGGACGGTTGTGAAGAGATATTGTGGTACCAGGTGTGGGGTACTGTTTTAGGGTAGGATGGGGCGTGGTTTGGCGAGATAGGGCGGGTGTGAAAAGTTTGGTGGCGTAGGGTGTATATGGGTGTGGCAAGTGAGGTATTGCGGAATGTGATGGGGTTGTGATGTGTGAAGAGACAGGGTAGCGGTGGGTGTAGTGGGGTGGTAGGACAGGATGCATGTGGCAGTGTGAGGTAGTGAGAGGTGTGATGAAATTAGGGAGAGTGAAGTGGTGGAGTGATAGGCCAAGTAATTCAGTAGAGGGGGAAGGGGAGGGAGACAGTCGACCACTTCAGTATCATAACAGATTTATGGAGTCTGATGAACTAGTGGCTCTCTCCGACAGGGCATGTGAACAGGATGATAATGGTAGAGTCGAGGAGCGATGGTTACTTGGAAGATCTGTATTTTCTTTGGCATGAATGTGGAGTCCAGTCTTGGCTTGAGATCATTTCCCTGTACAGCACCTACAGTGCTGATGTTCTGGTTTTATTCCCTGGTTGAGACCGTCTGATACGGACTTAATGCTGATCCACAGACAAGTCGCTGAAGACCCCTCTGTTCTGAATGCACAAGGACTCAGGAGTCACTTTAATAATGACTGTGCAGTAATTATATTTGGTAACAGTAACGTTTAATAACGTTATTAGCTTACTTGTTTTTGCACATATCTACCTTCGCGCATCACCTCTGTTCCTGTCGACTCATCCTCGTCCCCCTTCTTACCTGTATCACTTTTCCTCTCCACCTCTCTTCCATTCTTACTTTCAATTCCTCCGTAGCTATCAGTGCTACCCAATCAGACACAGTGGCGGAGTGGTTTACATCGTCAACTATGAAGCTGTCGGCTCGATAACGCTAGTGTGAATCATGCTGCTGGTGGGGGCAGCTGGCTCCTTCTGATTCACGTGTCTATCCACCCTTTGTTGGCTGATATATTAAATGAGGAAGGTACTAGGGGAGGTAATTTTGGTAACATGGATAATGCATAGGACGTTATACCAGGAGAGTCGGTGAATAACTTGCTAAAGACCTCAAAACCCTAATATACGGATATGAGCACTGCGGGCAAACATCCTTTGGCGTCTATCTTCACCATTCTCTTCACCCATTTCTCCTCCCTTCCATTCCGCAATTTTCTTTTTCTTTTCCTTCCGATCTCCCCTTGCATCTAACTGCATTTCCTCGTCCTTTTACTTCTCACCGCACCTCCCTTCTTAACCCAATATCCGTTCGCTTTTCCACCTCACCTCTTCTCCCTTTCATCCTTTTTTCCTCTTCCTTCTTGCCCCCACCTTCCTCTGCCTCCTCCTCATCACCTTCTCTCTCCTCATTCACCTCCCTCTCCTTTTCATCCTCACCTCCCATACTTCTTCATATTTAACATGCGAGTTTCCTGTTTTCCCTTTCTTCTTCTTACATTCTCCCATTCTCTCTTGCTCCTGACTCCCCTCTCGTCCCTTCTCATCAGAACTACTCTTTCCGTCACACTCGCCACCTCATTCTTCTGATCCTTACCTAGCCTACCATTGTCCACTCTTCGACTCCCTGCTGCTCTCCGTTCTCATACCCACTGTATCTTCCGCCTCACCTCTTCTTCCCTTACATCGATACCCCTTCCCCTCCTAGGTCACAACTTCACTCCTCCAATCATACCGCCTCTCAAGTAAAGTGCAGCCCGAGATCAAAGTGTTTCCTCAGTGCCGCCAATAATTAAACTTTTCACATAAGCAGGGATTATACATACACCGCATAACAAAATTTGAGTCGTCTTCAGCTTAATATGTGATGTATGATAGTTTTGGACAGACACGTAATAAAATATTGAGACAACTTCAGAAAATCGCTACAGACATTCTCCCTCCTTCTCGCTGTCATGTATGTTATGTAGTGTATTTGCGAGGACAATTTTTAGTACTATGGATTGGAGAAGTGAGGAATTTCCCCATGTTGCATATGTGATTTTTACGCTTTATCACCACGTCAAACTTGCAACAATACATACATTATTTCCTCGCGTTGCATTTGTGCCTTTTACGTATTTTCACTGTCAGATTTTCAGTATGACAGATCTGAGCCTAACCTTCACTTCGTTTAGTATGAAGGTTGTTCACCGATTGGCCACTTACTCTGGGTCAGACGGATTGCCCCCACCAAAAGACACATGTACTCGTACCACAAGTAAGAACCCTTGTAATGATAGACCGTCCTTCGCCTCTCTGTCCCATTGGTCTTTCATGAAGCTAGCGATTATGTTTCAGAAGTGATATTCCCAAGGCGTGTCATGATAATTATGCCAGCAGTGTGGTCGGCAGAAGTAATACGATTATAATCCTCTGTTGATAAGTTATTATTTTTATTTCCTTGTTTCTTGTTGAATACTGAACTGTTAACTTATACATACATATATACATACAAACAGACACACACACACCTCCCTCTCTCTCTCTCTCTCT
>JAGKTI010007352.1:16702-37207 GCA_018397915.1 Birgus latro
GGATGGAGTGGAGAGGTATATGAGAGAGGGGGGTGTGAGTTGGGAGCATGGTAGTGAAATGGCAGGGGACAGAGTGACATGGAGGCGATTTGTTTGTGGCCACCCTGTTCGGGATTGAGGCGTCTGGCAATAGATAGATAGATAGACAAACAAATACGATCACTCTGTCTGTATATTTCACTTATCATTCGTCACTGTCGAGCAGTATATCAGGGACTTAGGGAAAATGACGTTGGGGGGAAATGATGTGGAGGAAAAATAGTGACACCGCCAGCTCACCACGAGATGAAGCAGGAACACACACACCGCTCGCCGTGTTTAATGATTAAAGCTTGATGTCTTAATATTAATGCAGACCCCTTTTCTAATTTTTTAGCATTTAGAAAGAACATTATGGGAAGGACAGAAGTCAAGAGTGAGAGCAGTGGAAATGAGTTATTTGAGAGGAGCATGTGGAGCCATATGGAGAGACAGACTAACAAATGAGGAAGTGAAGGAGTGTTGTGGTGTGGTTGAGGACGTGATGGGAAGCGTTAGGAGAAACACGTTAAGGTAGTTTGGGCATGTGGAGAGGATGGAGCGTGAAAGACTGACGAGGAGAGTGTATGTGAGTGAAGTGAAGGGGGCGAGAGGGGGGGGAGGCCGAGGATGAGATGGAGGGATGGAGTGGAGAGGTATATGAGAGAGGGGGGTGTGAGTTGGGAGCGTGGTAGTGAAATGGCAGGGGACAGAGACACATGGAGGCGATTTGTTTGTGGCCACCCCGTTCGGGATCAAGGCGTCTGGCAATAGATAGATAAATAGATTATGGGTATATTTTAATTATAAACACATCAAATACTGTACTGTATGTACACTTAGAACAAAAGCTATGCTGCCAGCCCATTGCCAACTAATGCACAAACACACAAACCGCGCCAACAATATGGCCACCCCGCAGTGAGGTTAGGCAGTCCGGAACGCTTCTAGCTTTTTCGGAGTTTTTCTGATATATAAGAAATCATTCCGGTTGGCTTCCTGACTCCGAAAAAAGCAACTTCCGGTGTACTGAAGTCCGTTGTAGTGAGGTCATACTGTATATATGAGTATGTTCTCCTAGATGAATGGCTGAAGAGTGTAATTGTAAATGTGTACAAAGGGAAGGGTGATGCCCTGGAAAGGGGAAATTACAGAGGAATAAAACTCTTATATCAGATAATGAAAGTAATGGAGAGAGTTCTAGAAGGTATGATTAGAGAAAGAGTGAATATTGATGAGATGCAGTTTGGGTTTATGCCAGGCAGGGGGACCACTGATGCCATATTCGTTGTTCGACAGCATCAGGAAAAATATATTGGAAAGAAAAGAGAATTGTATTTTTTGTTTTGTTTTTTATTTGGAAAAGGACTTTGACAGAGTCCCTTGAGAGGTGGTGAAGTTGGCAATGAGAAAGCTAGGGTTGGAAGAGTGGCTGATTAGGGTGGTTATGGCCATGTACGTGGGTGCTCGCACCCAGGTAAGAGTGAATGGAGTTTTGAGTGATGAGTTTTCTGTGAATGTTGGTGTGCATCAGGGGTCAGTTTTGAGTCCCTGTTGTTTATCATGGTACTTGAAGCCCTCTCACGTGACTTCAGAGATGGACTTCCATGGGAGATATTGTATCCTGCTGATTTGGTGTTGATTGCAGAGAGTGAAAAGGAGGCGGAAGAAAGATTTAAGAAATGCAGAGATGGTATGGGGCACAAGAGCTTAAGGGTAAATGCAGATAAAACAAAAGTGATGATATCCAGGGTTGGTGGCAGTACAATCAGAGGAGAGGGAGAGTGGCCATGTGCAGTTTGCCACAAGGGTGTGGGAAGTAATTTCATCTTGTGCAGTGTTTGTGATAAATGGGTGCACAAGAGATGTAGTATTAGAGGCAGACTGCGAGATAATGCTGATTTTATGTGTGTGGCGAGTCGGGGAGAGCAGGTGGAGATTGCTAGGCGTGAAAGGATTGAACTTGCAGGTGAGTCTCTTGAGTGTGTGGAAGAGTTTTCTTAATTGGGAGACATGTTATGTGCCGGAGGTGGGGCTGGAGCTAGCTCGGTTGCTAGGGTGAGAAGTGGTTGGAAGAAGTTCAGGGAGCTGCTGCCTCTCCTGACATTGAGAGGACTCTCCTTGCGTGGATATGTTAGGAGTGTGATGCTGTATGGTAGTGGGACCTGGGCAGTAAAGGAAGAGGATATTCGCAGGCTTAAACATACAGAAATGACAATGATTAGGTGGATGTGCAGTGCGTCCCCACATGCAAGGCCTGGGGGGGCTGGGTTTACAATGGAAGAGTTGAGAGGTAGGATGGGACCGGAGTGTATTGGTGTTGTAATGACGAGAGGTCGGCTGAGGTGGTTTGGACATGTGGAGAGGATGGGGGATGATAATTGGGTGCAGAAGGTGAGAAGTGTTAATATTGGGGGAAGGGTTGGGAAGGGTAGACCGAGAAAGACGGGATGAGGTCATTAAGTGTGACCTCAGGGTTAAGGGATTGAACAGGGAGGCTGCCAAAGATCGAGCAGCATGGAGAGCCGCCATTAGGTGACCAAGGTCGACGCATGCAAGCATGCTGGAGCCTTTAAAAAGGAAAACAAAAACGAGTACTGTAGAGGTGTTCACCAGTTAACAGCATAGTGTAAGCATCGGACATGGCAATCACCAAGAAAATCACCCTTCCTCACATCTTATGCACTAAAATATGGGATACAAGGCATGAAATAAATAATTGTTATCAGAAAAGGATGATTTAGAGGTGAGTCGGGCAAATATGTTCACCAGTTGACTAGATAGTGAACATATGTAAGAGACATGGTAATCATTGAAAAAAATCACCACTTTCACAGCCTATGCACTCAAATATGGGACACAAAGCATGAAGTAAATAAAATGTAACCAAAAAAATTATGATTTAGAGGTGACTAAAGCAAAAATGTTCACCAGTTGACTAGATAGTGAACGTATGTAAGAGACACGGTAATCACTGAGAAAATCACCTCTTTCACGGCCTGTGCACTCAAATATGGGACACAAAGCATGAAGTAAATAAGATGTAACCAAAGAATGAGGATTTAGAAGTGATTATGGAAAATATTTGGCAGTTGACAGTGTACTTACATGTCCGTGGTGGCTGTTTACCCCACCTCTAAAGCTCTGACAGTGGTGAAAATGCTCTTGAAGCATGTACAGTAATCCAGTGTTAAACTGCACCTAATCCTTAGCACTGTGAATTATGATTATTTAAACAAAAACTCACGGCAGTTCAGAGACAACTGGTGGAGTGGCGGGAGGGGGAGAGGGGCGACAGTGGGAATGTGAATGGAAACAAGGCCGTTCAGCCCCGCGCACCTAATTCAAACTTACGGGTAAAAATAAATCAGACTTTTTACGGGTTTTCTACAATTTTTTTGGCATTTTTGGGTTTCGAACATCAGCCTATGATGTCTGAACAGTGAAGTAACTGGATAGCGGTTGTCCGGAAAGTAGAGAGATTACTGTATTCTTACTGACTGTAGCACCTTCTGGGGACACTATTAAGCGTTTATATAAATAAGCACGCATTTGGCATCAGCCTTTTACCTTTGTGTTATTGTACATATGTAGCTGGTCACCTGCTTTCGGCTCTGCTCAGCATTTCCATCTATGTATCTCATTCTCTTTTGATATAAAACAAAATATTCTTAGTACTTATGGCTCCATCTCTGGAAAATATTATACGTTTATGTAAATATGCACAGATCTTGTGCCAAACTATCTCCTTTGTGTTATGTAACTTATGTGGCTAATGTTTTGCTTTCAGCTCTGCTCATTTCCATGGAAGTCTCTCACTCTAACTTTTAATAAATATCAAATCAGTGCCTGTCCCTGAACAAGAATTCAGTGAATGTGATACAGGCTTAAGGTGGATGCATATTGGAAAAGTATTCTTAATAATTAAAATCACATAAATATAACAACAGCAACCGTGTAAAAATTAACCATCCCTCATCCAATCCTATGTTGCCCCATGAGGAGCATAGGAGCCCGGGGCTAGGCAAATTGGTTCTGACATTTAAGATGTGAATGACCAGCCTCACTCATCTCTGAGTAGTATTACATGATTATATGATGAATATATAAAGGCAGTCACTGGAAAATCAGTATCAAGACAAATTTTTGCATACTGACAGGGTGACCTGCATAGGGCTTCATAGGTTTTATACCCCCCTTAGAGGGGGTGGTGGGAGGGATAGTACAGCATTATCCAAAAAAAAAACATTATCTGACAAGGCCAAGATTAAAATATCATGAATAAATGGTGGATTACTATATTTTTCTGTAGTATAATTAACAGAGCCAAAAGTTAACAATCCCATGCATAACATTATATTCCATAACTGTACAAATAATGACTCATTCAATGCATATAAGACAGGTCTACGGTGGAATACGTAAAGAGAAAAAGCATTTCTAATAATGAAAATCACATTAGCAAAACAACTGAAAGGTTGTATAAGAATTATATACAACACTGAATATATAAAGGTGGTCATCAGAATACTGGTATCGAGACAGGTTTTGCATACTGACAGGGAAACATGTATAGGGCTAAGAACAGCATTATCCCAAAAAATGCATTATCTGAGGGTCTTGGATGAATTATGATGGATAAACAGTGGATTACTATACTGTATGTAATCATATAAATTAAGTTGCCAACTCAGTGTTAATCCATATTGTTGTTACTGTGTGTGCACGCGCACACACCTGCTAAGTCACGAGTGATGACATCATCGGAAGGTTCCTGTGGTATGCACCCGGGGACCTTTGGCAGTTCACGTTGTGAGGCCGGTGAGTGTGGTTTGCCTAGTCTGACACTGGTAGCAGAGCGTAGTTCGAAAAATTGCGTCGTGTTCGACCAAGTGGCCTCCAAAACTTGAAAATGATTCTGCTTATGAGAGCTGGAAAAAAGATATCGACATTTGGTGCGAACTGATGGACTTGGCTAAAGAAAAACAAGCCTTAGCTATTCACCTGTCATTGTCTGGAAGAGCGAGGGTGGCGTCTTCGGAGACTGATGCAGATCTGAAGCAGAAGGATGGTGTTCAGAACTTGCTGAAAAAATTAGACGGTTTATTTCTCGTGGACAAAGGACGTCGACAGTTTGCATCGTTTTATGAGTTGTATAACTTCAGAAGAGCCGGTGATATGAACATTCGTGAGTTTGTGACAGAATCTGAGCATGTTTATTTCAAATTTACAAAGCAGGACATGGAACTGCCAAATTCTGTGATGGCTTTTATGCTCTTAGCTGCATGCAAACATTCAGACAGTGAGCAAAAACTAGTGATGTCCGCGATAACTGAGGCGACATACGAAAATATGAAATCTGCCCTGAATCGTATTTTTGCTGGTGAAATTGGCAGGCAGAACGAGGCATCGGTGTCCGCCTGGGAGGTGAAAGGCGAACCAGTCTTTTGGAGTGACGAAGTTGAGGGTGAGGAAACGTTTTATGCTAGAGGTACTCGACGAGGACGGAGAATGTTGCAGGGTGGAGCAATAAGTGATCGACATCGTGGTAGTGGCCGATGTTCAACCATATCTGCTAGAATTCCCCAAAGCTCATCCACCGGCAGAACCCACTTGGGTCTGACGGAAAGGTATCGAGGTGTTTCGTATGTGATTCTAAATTTCATTGGGCATGTGACTGTCCGAATGTAGATGAAAACGACGGCAGTCGAGAAGAAAATTCTGAAACAGTGCATCTGTCGTTATTTATGGGCTATGCGGATGATGCCGCTAGCAGACGTAAGTTACAGACTCTATTCGAAGAATCTAAGGGATGTGCTCTTCTAGACACAGGGTGTTCTACAACTGTATGTGGAGTTGAATGGATCAATTGCTATCTAAGTGAGCTCACTGATTACGAATGTGATGCTATACGAGAAGAAGCGTCATCCTCAACGTTTACTTTTGCTGATGGTATCACAGTTTATTCCCTCAAACGTATGACTCTGCCCTGCTACATTGGAAATACAGTAAAACCTCGATATAACGGACTTCAGTAGACAGGAATTCGCTTTTATCGGACTCGAGGAGCTACCGGACTAAACTCCTATATATCGGAAAAAGTCCGATACAGCCAGAAAGCAGTCCGGACTGCATGACAACTTCAGCTATGTTCACCACAATAAGACAAGTAAAAGACATGTTTTTCAGTGCACAGTACAGTATTATTATACCATTTGATTAATGTAGTGAAGGTATAACACAGTACAATACTGCAGTGGTGGTGAAAACTACCGATGCAATCCAGACTAATGTCTGATATATCGGAAAAAGACCGGATTAGCAGGGGTAAGCCCGGATGTCGCTTCTATCGGAAAATAGCATATTTCGGACTGGCCTGAGCCCCAATTAGTCCGTTATAGTGAGGTCTTACTGTATGCGTGCAACCATTGTGACTGATGTTGTGAACTGCAATATTCCCTTGCTGTTGAGTAGACGTTCCATGAAAAAAGCAAAAATGTTGATTAACCTCGGAACTGACCAGGTCAAAAATTGTGGAACTATCATTAATTTAAAGTTGATTTAAAGACCTCATCTTCAGGCCATTACTAACTTCCAATTTCTTTATGACCAGGTTGTGAATTTTGTGAAACAATCATGTTGGCATCTCTTGGGGGTTCGTTTCGTTTCGTTTTCGTTTAGTTTTTGAAGGCTCCAACATGCCTGCATGCGTCGGCCTTGGTCACCTAATGGCGGCTCTCCACGCTGCTCGATCCCTGGCAGCCTCCCTGTTCAGTCCCTCAACCCTTAAGTCACACTTAATGACCTTGTCCCATGTCTTTCTCGATCTACCCCTCCCAACCCCTCCCCCAATATTAACACCTCTCACCCTCTGTACCCAATTATCATCCCCCATCCTCTCCACATGTCCAAACCACCTACCACCTCAGCCTACCTCTCCTCATCACAACCTCAATACACTCCAGTCTCATCCTACCTCTCAACTCTTCCATCGTAAACCCAGCCCCCCCAGGCCTTGCACGCAGGGACGCACTGCACATCCACCTAATCATTGTCATTTCTGTACGTTTAAACCTGCGAATATCCTCTTCCTTTACTGCCCAGGTCTCACTACCAAACAGCATCACACTCCTAACACATGCTGCATACAAAGACCCCTTAGCACGTAAGGAGAGTCCTCTCCATGTCAGGAGAGGCAACAGCTCCCTGAACTTCTTCCAACCACTTCTTACCCTAGCAACCGAGCTAACTCCAGCCCCACCTCCGGCACATAACATGTCTCCCAAATAACAAAACTCCTCCACACACTCAAGAGACTCACCAGCAAGTTCAACCCTCTCACGCCTAACAATCTCCACCTGCTCTCCCCGACATGCCGCACACATGAAATCATCATCATCTCGCAGTCTACCTCTAATATCACTACATCTCTTGTGCACCCATTTATCACAAACACTACACAAGATGGAATTACTTCCCACACCCTTGTGGCAAACTGCACATGGCCACTCTCCCTCCCCTCTGATTGTACCGCCACCAACCCTATATATCATCACTTTTGTTTTATCTGCATTTACCCTTAAGCCCTTGTACCCCATACCATCTCTCCACTTCTTAAATCTTTCCTCCGCCTCCTTTTCATTCTCTGCAATCAACACCAAATCATCAGCATACAGCATCTCCCATGAGAGTCCATCTCTGAAGTCACGTGAGAGGGCTTCAAGCACCATGATAAACAACAAGGGACTCAAAACTGACCCCTGATGCACACCAACATTCACGGAAAACTCATCACTCAAAACTCCATTCACTCTTACCTGGGTGCGAGCACCCACGTACATGGCCATAACCACCCTAACCAGCCACTCTTCCAACCCTAGCTTTCTCATTGCCCACTTCACCACCTCTCTAGGGACTCTATCAAAGGTCATTTCCAAATCAACAAAAACCAAATACAACTCCTTTTTCTTGCCAATATATTTTTCCTGAAGCTGTCGAACAATGAATATGGCATCAGTGGTTCCCCTGCCTGGCATAAACCCAAACTGCATCTCATCGATATTCACTCTTTCTCTAATCATACCCTCTAGAACTCTCTCCATTACTTTCATTATCTAATCTAAGAGTTTTATACCTCTGTAATTTCCCTTTTCCAGGGCATCACCCTTCCCTTTGTACACATTTACAATTACAGTAAAACCTCAATATAGCGGACTTCACTAGACCGGAATTCGCTTTTATCGGACTCGAGGAGCTACTGGACTAAACTCCTATATATATTGGAAAAGAGTCTGATAAAGCCAGAAGCAGTCTGGACTGCATGACCACTTCAGCAATGTTCACAACAATAAGACAAGTAAAAGACATGTATTTCAGTGCACAGTCATCATCATTTTTTCATTTCGTTTTTGAAGGCTGCAACATGCTTGCATGCGTCGGCCTTTTTGGACTGGAGCGTGTAGCATTTTATGACCGGATGCCCTTCCTGATGTCTACCAATGACCCTTGGGTGGATTCGATCCTCCGACCCTACGGCCAGAGCGGAGCGCTCTAACCCACTGAGCCACGGCTGCTACAATCATCAAAATCAGCAAGCCGAAATGGATGGGGAAGATCACATTCTTTGTTGAACAGTAAAAATATGGACAACTTTAAGTGGCAACCAAGAGATGGGGTGAAGGAGGAAGCAGAGAAAAGGATGGAGACGAAATTTGGAGATTCGCTGAGACTGGATGGATTAGGCTAACAGCCAACATATTACAGCCAAACAATATACCAGAGGCCTTTGTCCTGCAGTGGCATGACTCAGGATGTTGATAATGTTGATGCTCTCATTGCAATTTTGATAATGATAATAACAGGCCATCGCATGCCAAAGCACCAATCTAAAGTAAATACTGAGCTTAAAAAAGAATATCAGGTTAGGCTTCCATCTACAACTGCAGCACATATGACTTACTGGTGCAAAAATAACCTCGCCAAACCCAATTTCGCCAAATCCAAGGACTTAATTCAATGGGGAAAAATTTAATTGGTTCTGAGGGGTCAATAAAGAGCCTAATTTTTCTCCTATTCTACTTTTATTATACCATTTGATTAATGTAGTGAAGGTATAACAAAGTACAATACTGCAATGGTGGTGAAAACCACTGATGCAATCCGGACTAATGTCTGATATATCGGAAAAAGTCCGGATAAGCAGGGGTAAATCCGGATGTCGCTTTTATCAGAATTTCGCATTTTTCGGACTGGCTTGGGCCCCAATCAGTCCATTACAGTGAGGTCTTACTGTACACTCTTCAGCCAATCATCTGGGACAACACACTCAAATACAGTATAATCATATTTATCAGGTCAGTGACTAACCACACCCCAGTATCTCTTGAGGCCTTCAACATTTCGGCAGTCAACCCAGACACACCTGCCGCCTTCCCCACCTGCATCCTGCCTATTGCCTGACTCACAGTAGCAGCGTCAATCAAAGGCCAAGGGCCAAACACTGGATCAGCCGGCTCCAAACCTTCTCTATCCCAATCAAACTCCTCATTCAACAACCGGCTATAATGCTCTCTCCATGCATCTTTAATATCCTCACTGTTCACCACTACCCTTCATCATCATTTTTCAAACACTGCTCACTTACAATGCCCCGATTATCCCTCTTCACCTGATTTGCCACCCTAAAAATCATATTTTTCCTTTCTCCATGATTTAGATTATCAAGTAAAAGTCTCTGTGACCCAGACTTCACCCTGTACACCTCTCTTCTAGCCCTGCGCTTGGCAGCCAAGTACTCCTCCCTGTTACCACCCTTCTTCCATTCCCGGAAAAGCCTTCTTTTCTCCTTAACAGCAGCTTCTACACCCTCATCCCACCACCAAGTTACTTTATGTCTTGGTGGGCCTCTTGTCCAACCGCATACTGCATCGGTAACTCTCAAGAGGTTGTTCTTAAGGGCTCTATACTGTTCATTAACGCCTTTATCTACGGCTTCCTGTTCAGCCACCACTCTCCTCATATCACTATAAAGGCATCCCTTACTGACTGGTTTCCCAGATTCCATATTTTCCTCCTAGGTACATATGTCCTCCTTCTCATCACTCGTTCCTTAAGCACCATGTCACAAATCAAAAGTTTGTGATGCTGCACACACTCCTCGCTTCCTATAACTTTAACATTCCTCACTAATCTCCTATCAACCCTCCTGACCAGAAAATAATCTATCTGACTACTATTTCCCCCGGACTCGTACGTAATCAACCAGCTCACTCTTTTCCTAAAATGTGTGTTGCACACAATCATGTCCATAGCCTCCCCAACCTCGAGTATTCTTTCCCCTTCTGCATTCCTCACACCATATGCACATCCACCATGGACTCCTTCATAACCTTGAGCTGCTTCACCCACATGACCATTTAAATCCCCTCCCAGAACCACTACCTCATCATCACCCATACCACGTACTACACGTATTAAATCATCCCAAAATCTATCCTTCTCTGTGTCATCCAATCCTACCTGTGGAGCATATGCTTTGAAGCTTCACAGGCAATTTGGACACCCAACATCGGCAAAATTAATTAAACTGATCACAGATGCGGGAATTAAAAGTTCAAAACTGAAGCGGGATATCAAGGCTGTATCTGATGCTTATACAGTCTGTTGCAGATTTAAGAAAGCCAAGCCCCGACCCGTAGTCAGTTTGCCCATGGCGTCTAAGTTTAACGAAGCCATAGCCATGGATTTAAAAGCTTGGGGAAGGCATTATTTCTCAGTCCTTGTTGATTTGGCGACCAGGTATTGTAATGCGATAGTAATCGCGGATAAATGTGCGCCCACCATTATCAAAGGAATATTTCGGAGCTGGATTGTTGTGTTTGGCACACCTAGAAAAATTCTTACAGACAATGGCTGTGAATTCAACAATGCGGAAATGTGAGCACTGGGAGAGGCCTTCAATATCAAGATCATGACAACGTCTGCAAAGAGTCCTTGGAGCAACGGAGTCTGTGAGCGTCAAAATGCAGTCATTGGTGACACTGTTAGGAAGATAATGGCTGATAGCCAGTGTGAATTGGATGTGGCCTTGGCATGGGCAGTATCGGCAAGAAATGCTCTCACCAACTATGCAGGCTTTCCTCCTAACCAACTTGTTTTTGGTCAAAACCCTGGCCTGCTTAATGTATACGCAAATGATCCTCCAGCTTTGGAACCTTCATCACCATCGAAAATTGTGAGAGACAACTTGAACGCTCTTCATTTAGCTAGACAAGAGTTTATAAAGACCGAATTAGATGAACGTTTGGCTAGGGCTCTGCGGCACAACGTACGTTTGAGTGACTTAAACAACATCCGAAATGGAGATGAAGTCTTCTACAAAAGAAATGACATTCATTAGTGGCACGGTCCCAGAATTGTAACAGGCAGAGATGGAAAACAAATTCTGATGAGACATGGCGGTGTCTATGTGCGAGTGCATGTATGTCGTCTAGCACGTGCGCCAGAGCAAGATACTACAGTTGAAAGTGGTGTTAGCAGTGATGAGAAGAACAATGTTGTCCATAAGCCTAATGACGATCCTCCGCAAGTGTTGAATGACTATCCACCAGATGACGAGTCGGAAGATGGTGTGGTTCCAACTGATGAGCCTCCCGCAGTTTCTGTTCCGATTAATCAGCCTCCCAAAGTTTCTGTTGGTCAACGTATAAAGGGAATACATTCAGAAAGTGGAGAGTTGGTGTCTGGAAGGATTATGAGTCGGGCAGGTAAAGCCACTGGAAAGTACAAACGCTGCTATAATTTGAAGACGGATTCTGATGGCAGCACTGATTGGATAGATTTGGAGAAGGATCTTAGCGAATGGGAAGTGGTTGATGATGACGCAGAAATGCTTGTTCTTCTCAACTCTGAGGCCATATTATGCGCTAAGGAAAATGAAATTACAAATTAGCAGAATAATGATGTGTATGAGGAAGTAAATGATGTTGGGCAAGGTGCCATAATGGTTCGATGGGTTGTGACGGAAAAACTGAAAAATGGAAAGCCTATTGTTAAGGCCCGCTTAGTCGCCAGAGGATTTGAGGAAGACACAGTGGATCTCCGAAAAGACTCGCCTACTTGTTCAAAAGAAGCAGTGCGTTTGGCACTTTCTTTGGCCTCCACCAACCAGTGGGATTGCCACACTATGGACGTGAAAGCTGCCTACTTGCAAGGTAACGACATTGAGAGAGTTGTTCATTTATGTCCTCCGCTTGAATATGCAAATGGTAAGTTATGGAGACTAAAGAAAACTGTTTACAGCCTTTGTGATGCTGCTAGGCATTGGTATTTGCGCGTAAAAGATCAATTGTTGAGTCTCGGAGCTAAAGTGTCATCACTGGATTCAGCGCTGTTCTCTTGGAGCAATGGTGGCAAAGTGGAAGGCATTGTATGCATCTACATCAACGACTTCCTTTGGGCTGGTACACGTGAGTTCGAACAGCAAGTGATAAACCGCCTCATCGGCAGTTCAGAATCAAAAGCCAACAAATACGTTGGTCTCAATGTCATCTCCAACATCGATGGCAGCATAATGCTCGACCAATTCCAGTATGCTTCATCTTTGAAACCAGTCACGCTGAGTAAACATCGTGCAGCAGTAAAATCAGGGGAGCTGTATCTGAGAAAACAGAGTACCGAGCATTAATTGGGCAACTCAATTGGATTGCCACACACACTCGGCCAGATATTGTCTTTGATGTGTGTGAGTTGAGTGTGAATAGCAACCGAGCTAACGTAGCGGATTTGCTTAGACTCAATAAGGTGATCTCAAGGATGAAGACTGACAACATGAAGCTATACATTCCAAGAATGGGGCCAATCAAGGACTGTCATATAGAGTGTTTTTCGGATGCCTCATTTGCCAACCTTGTAGGCAATGGATCTCAGGGAAGTTTTGTGATCTTCCTACGAGATGCTAATGAGGCAAGATGTCCTATATTCTGGCAGACAAGAAAGACCATGAGGGTCGTCAAATCTACCTTATCTGCTGAGGCGTTGGCGCTGCTTGAATGTGCTGAGACTGCTGTATATCTCACCAACATATTATGTGAGGTTTCTGGATGTGGAAAGATCAAAATAAAGTGTTTCGTTGACAACAGGAGTCTGGTGGACGCCCTTTACTCCTGTAGGAGCGTAGAAGACACGAGATTGCGCACTGATATTGCTGTATTACAAGACATGTTGGAGCGAGGGGAGGCTGACGAAGTATCTTGGGTGGATACATCACAACAACTGGCTGATTGTCTCACCAAGAAAGGTGCCTCGACCGAGCGGCTACGTGCAGCAGTCAGCCAAGACTTGATAGTTTATAATACTTCAAGAGACATCACATATCGGTATGTGGTCACAGACTGGGTCTTGATAGTAATTAAACAAAAGTGTATGTATTGGATGCATAGTGCATATCGGGTGTTGATGGTACTCACACAAAAGTCTATGTATTGGATACATAGTGCGTATCAGACGCAAACAGACCATCCAGCTTCATCCTTGGAATCTTTTGTCAAATTAAGAAGAGAGGACGAGAGTGTTAGTGCATATTGTTGTTAGTGTGTGTACGCGCGCACACACCTGCTAAGACACGAGTGATGACATCATCGGAAGGTTCCTGTGGTGTGCAACCGGGGACCTTGGGCAGTTCAGGTTGTGAGGCAGTTCATGTTGTGAGGCAGTTCACGTTGTGAGGCCGGTGAGTGTGGTTTGCCTAGTCTGACACTCGGTATTCTCAAAGCTTGAATGACCCGGGCACTGTGTACTCTGCATGGTTGACTCCCAAAGGTAAGTAGCCACAAATACAATTTCATTCTTTTTATCATACACACAGGAATATTCTTGAGCAGGACAAACATATACTAAACTGTACTACAAATTGAAATAAAAATTTTTAAATGAAAAACATGTTAGGTGGTGCTGTACTTTCATGATTTTTAAGTTTTTTATGTTTGGTGGACCAAATTATCTTGCTGAACTACTAAAACTTCCATTAGCATACCAAAATATAAGGTGATGTGGGCATGCTCCCACTGCGCCTTGATGAATTGGGAGCTGTGCGTTATCTTTCTCTGATCAGTCTTTTCCTAACATGGTCCCTTGGCTAATACATTCCGGATAGATGTTATCAATGAGGCGGTGGCTCTATCGGGAGAGGTGGCCTGCAGTCCTACCGGACCCAGGTTCAAATCCCCACTGGGGCAGGGAACAGTTTATGAATTTGAATTTCATAAAATCAGACTTTACTGATCTACCAGAAGACCGCTGACATGTCATAAAAATACCCTCACTAATACCAATACACCAGTCCTGTATGAGACAGCACAGCCATAGCATGTATTCAATATGGACAGTGGGTGGTAGCACTGAAGTGGTAAAGGTATATGACATGCAGGAGGATTACTGGGTCTTGGAGCAGGCTGTTAAGCCTATTCCCAGAGTTGGAAAAAAGAGAGAGAGAGAGATACTGCATATGAGTCCATAATTGTCCCTTTGTATTTATTCATTTATTTACCTTTATATTTTTAAGCAAAGTTTTTTAACAGGAAACACTTCACTTCCTAACTACCATTCTTGATCCTTATTTACCACCTAGTGACCAGCTCCAGCATTCAGGGGAACAAGGAGGATTTACAGAGACTACTGCATCCTATTTCATATACAGTGACTACATACAGCCTAGTATGACCTTACACAATTGAACAGAATGTACGTAGCTGTTAATCATGGAGCTATGTTGTACCCCTTTAATGGTGGGGAGCTTCCTTTGGTTGAATAAAACCTTCCAGTGATGCCAAAAATAAAATCCTGTGTCCTTAATGCCTTTTGGGTGTTACCAGTGATAGGTTTAACACATCAAAAGCAGGATACTTTCCTCAGCTGGACCAAATAATACAGCAGATGCCAGGATTCTGCAGTGTCCCTGTCATCCTTAAAGGGTTAAAGAATATTTTGTAACTACAGCACTAATTCTGATACCCTATCTGAAGTCTTTACACACATCTACTCCAAGAAATATCATAACATAGGTAATAGTACTGAAAGCAAATATACTGTTATATATGGTGTGACATCTACTAGAGCAAGTTAACAGCCAATTTACAATGAAGTACCCACTTGTTGTGTATTTAAGTAAGTACAACAGATGATCGCTCAATACAATAAAATGACAAAAATACATTACACTAACACAAAGAAGAAAATGTTAACCAAATATCTTAAAAACTATGCAAATTCAGTGAAAAGAGAGATGTCAAAAGCAAAAGGCTGACTTGCTAAATGTGGCAGCTTCTGGCTATAAGCAGAAATGGCAGCTGTGTCAACAAGACTACAATAACATAATCCTCTACACAAAACTAAAACACAGACAACAGCATAAGAAAACACTGGGACTACTACCAGGTATTAGATATTCAGACAGAAAAAATTCCAGGATAATTTACTGTTCCATCATGCAAAGACTTCACAAATAATGTAAAACTGTTTAGCTATGACCTGTCCACTACTTTCCACCACAATGGAAAATAAACTTTAACACCTAATAAACTATGATACCTAACCAATAGTCAAAGCTTGTGCTTGTGTATTGGTGGCAAAACAGTGGTGGGCCAATTGTAAATTGTATGTCACAGCATAAGAGAGGCTATCCAAATGAAATACAGTACATTCCAAGGTACACTTTACAGAGAAACAGAATAAGACTGACTGACTCTACTACATTCCCAAGTACAATATAATCTAAAGGGCAGAATTATGACAATTTAAAAATATTATCTATGGCATAGTAGTATTAGCGGTAAAGAGATGAAATACAGACAAACAACTTACTGGTGTACACGAGTGAAAAAGTACACGGACGGAGCTGAGGGCATTAAGTGAGAACTGGTAAAGGTTACAAGCACAATACTAGTATACAGAGGGTATCAACAGTAAAGTATAGAAATAATAATAATCCATCCATCCATAAAAACAGAAAATAATAACATTTTCTCCAATAAGGGAATAATGATGAAGGAACCAAAGGAAACCACCACCAAGCACTTTGGGGTTGAGGGAGAACAATCTGGATAAGTCACCAATGGAGACAAAGGAGGTGTTCTGGTTCACCCTTTGCTTCAATTGATGGCTGGTCTGAGATGCTTCCACAATCCCATAGAGCTCAGTGGTGGTTGTAAGCTGGACTACTAAGCCAATTTTCTTGGGTGCCAAAAACTAACCAACATTAAGGAGGGGCAAACACACAAGGAAAGACTGAAGGGAGTGTTTATAGGGATAAGCTTATTGCTATCAATGAAATAAGATGGCCAAGTGTTGTGAAATACATGTGGGGAAGGAAAGAAGGAAGAATGGATGGATGAATGGATGGAGAGAGAGAGAGAGAGAGAGAATCTTATGCTTTTAGTTATATTGGAACTGTCTTGAAGCATGGGTGAGTTATTCACTGTTTCTACTCATTACAGCACTATACCTTCACTGAAAAAGTTACTGTACCTTGTAGATGCACACAAGAAAAGGAATAGGACTCATGTAGGGTGACTTACCATGTGTGCTTGGGGTGGTGGTGGTGGGGGAGCATAGTATTTCATCATTTCCATGAAGTTAGCAAGCTATGGGACACCAGGAGGGGAGAGAAAAACTATCGTCACTGGTTGGGGGTTGGGAGGGTGAGTTGGAAATGGACTATTCTAAGATCATCCAGGATTAAACACTTGTCTGAAATACAGGTCACATGACAAGTTCACACAAAACTACACTACTAATGGTACATATTGTGTACCAGGAAACTGCAATGAGGGTTTATATGTTGTCCAACATTGTGTGGTATCTACTGTGCATGATGCTCAATCTGCCATCATACTTACCACATACTCAATATAAACTACAACGATCTGATTACAGATAATACAGTATTGTACTAGTGGCAAATCTACATACTGTACAATACAAATATACCAGAGCAGGTTCAGCCAACTTCATACAGCATAAAAAGAAAAGGTGAATAAGAAATTCTAACAATCAGTGTAACCCTGGTAATGCCTTAAATGACATTTCATCATAATATCCTGTATCCCAACTGCATACACATGATCAATATCACAACAATAGGCCAAAGGCCATTTAACCTATTTTTCATTTGCTCTGTCAACCCTACATCAAAGACTACTCATTATGTAATTATACTAATTTTGGGTTAGAAGTTCATCACAGGGAAAAGAAAATTCTGAGACTTTCAGCAACTGAATAAAGCATAAATGCCCCAAAACTAATGGCTATCATTCCACTCCCAGCCAAATATAAATAAACTGGCTCCTAGCATAAAGTGGATAATTCCTACCAACAGGTACCGTACTTCTCTGTATTTACTTTGCATGATACTGCATGCTACTTTTTACATTACTGTATTTTCTCATGGTTATCATTAGGGTTCTTATTTTAAAAACATTTCCTTTTCCATAATGCCTTAGGTCTCATAAAGACTTCTTTGCTAATGGCCATTCAGCCGAAGTTACCCATTTTCTTCCGTATGCCTCTACCAAAAAGTACCTTGCAGTCCTTCTTAACAAGAATTTTATAAAAATTGAAACACACACATACACACACACACACACACACTGGGTGCCTGAGTGATCAGACATATGCCAGACAGAGCATATGTTTATTCAATTTGTGGAACAGGAGAGCTATATTTGTGACAAGCACCTGTATTGTATATGTCTCCATACTAATTTCAACATCTATAGACTGAGTGATAACAAGAATATGGAAGGTCTGTATTGTAAAGATTCTATCTATCTATCTACTGCCAGACGCCTCAATCCCGCACGGGGTGGCCACAAACAAATTGCCTCCATGTCACTCTACATGCTCCCAACTCACATCCCCCTCTCTCACATACCTCTCCACTCCATCCCTCCATCTCATCCTCGGCCTCCCCCTCCCTCTTGCCCCCTCCACCTCACTCACATACACTCTCCTCGTCAGTCTTTCACTCTCAATCCTCTCCACATGCCCAAACCACCTTAACGTGTTTCTCCTAACGCTTCCCATCACATCCTCAACCACACCACAACGCTCCTTCACTTCCTCATTTGTTAGTCTGTCTCTCCATGTGACTCCACATGCTCCTCTCAAATAACTCATTTCCACTGCCCTCACTCTTGACTTCTGTCCTTCCAACAGGGTCCAAGCTACACTTCCATATGTCAGAGTTGGTATCACAATACTGTCATGTAACAACTTTTGCAAAGATGTGCATATTAAAAAAAAATCAGCTGACCACAAAACACCAGTAAGACAACAGGGGCTTTGTTTACATCAACTATATCCACCCACTGCTTCAGAGTCAAATGCAAAATCTTGTAGCCAAAGGATGGATTCTGAATTCCCAGATTTTGAAGGTTTTCGGGATAAATCCATAGAGATGGAGCAAATGTCAGAGGGAAGAGAGGTGGCTGAGCGGGAATTACTCTGAAAATAGGAAAGTTAGTCTGGAAAGAGATGCAGAAATGTAGAAATGATAGCAAAAAGAAATGGGAAAGTGTGAAGGATGTAAGAAGTAGATGATTAACTCACAGGGATGAAGTAAGGACCAGATGGAAAGAATATTTTGAAAGCCTGATGAATGGGAATAGAGAGAGCAGAGAAGCTGTAAACATGATTGGTTTTGGGGGTGTGCAGAGAAGGAATGCAGTGATAGGAAACATGACACTCGCACCGGTGAACAACGCTAAGTGGCTGAAAAATGGGAAAGCAGCTGGGGTTGATCAGGTGTATGCAGAGATGATTACCCTAAGTGTAGTGGACAGAGCAGAATGAAATGCCTGTTGGAGATATGCAAAAAAGCATGAATGAGTGAAACTGTGCCAGCAGAGTGGAAAAAGGCTGTGACTGTACCCCTGTACAAAAATAAAGGTGAGCGAAGTGAGTGCAAGAAGTATTGTGGCATAAGCTTATTGAGTGTGGTAGGGAAGGTATATGGAAGAATTATTATAGAGAAAGTAAGAGAGATATCAGAAGTCCTAGTGAGTATGGCTTTAGAAGTGGCAGAGGATGTGTGGATTAAATATTTGCATTAAGACAGATAATGGAGAAGGCTTGTGAGAAACTATAAGGTGTTTATGGCATTCATGGATTTGAAAAAAGCATATGACAAAGTAGACAGAGAAGGACTGTGGAAGGTTTTGCACATGTACTGTGTAGGTGGTAAGCTGCTAGGTACTGTCAAGAGCTTTTATGATGGTGATGAAGCATGTATAAGGGTAAATGGGCATCTAAGTGAATGGTTGACAATCGGTGTGGGCATGTGACAAGGTTGTGTGATGTCCCCATGGTTGCTGAATACATATATGAATGGGGTTAAGAGAGAAGCAAAACATAAGTAATGGAAAGAGGTATAGTGTTGGTAATGAATGGTGAAGGATGTAATATCTCAAATTTGTTGTATGCTGGTGATGCAGTGCTGCTTACAAATACTGGACAAGAACTTGGTAGGCTAGTGCAGAGTTTTGTAGATGTCTGTGAGCGTCATGCTTTGCGAGAAAATGTAGAAAAGAATAAAGTGATGGTTACTGAGAGAGAAGGTGACCTCCAGTGTGATGTTATAGTGATTGGGGAGAGACTGGAAATTGAGAGCATTCAAATACCTGGGTACAGTGATAGAAAAGAGAAGAGCATGTGCAAAAGAAATGGACAGTAGTGTGACACAGGGAAGGAAAGTGGCTGGTGCTATGAAGGCCTTGACAAGAAACAGAGGCTTGAGCATTGCAACTGACCGAGGCTTACATGAAGAAGTGTTAGTGCTAACTTTAACATACAGATGTTAGACTATGGTATGGCTCGAAAATGAAAAGTCAACAGTACGAGCGGTAGAGATGGGACTGCTCAGGAATGTGTGTGGGGAACAGAGGGTGGATATTATTAGGAATAATGCAATTTGTGAAAGATGCTAATTGAGGAAGTCTGTGGATACCAGAATCAAAGAGAATGCACTGAGATGGTATGGTCATGTAGAGAGAATGGATAACAATGGAGTGGTGAAGAAGGTATATCCGAGTGAATTTGAAGGGAGGAGGAGAAGGGGGAGGCCAAGGAGAAGATGTAGGGATATGGTGGATGAGTGTGTGAGGAACAGAGGTTAGGAAGTTAGTGAGACTAAGGGGAATGACAAGAGATCAAGCTGGCTGGATGAATATTGTGGAGAGGGGCATAATTAGGGATTTGGCACCCCTTTTTAATGCACAGCATCCGGACTGTCTCTATCGGATGCATTTATGAGAAGCTACAGAACATGGTGAATGATTTTGGTATATCAGATACAGCCAGGATTTCAGGGGCTTGAATGGTGAGCAAATGGAAGCGTGGCCCATTGGACTGGGCAAATTTGGGCTGTCTGGACATTCCAACTCCTCACCCTGCCCTAAGGTGGGCAAGGAGGTCCAGATGATGATATATATACAC
>JAGKTI010007353.1:16758-37206 GCA_018397915.1 Birgus latro
AAATGGCAGGGGACAGAGTGACATGGAGGCGATTTGTTTGTGGCCACCCTGTTCGGGATTGAGGCGTCTGGCAATAGATAGATAGATAGACAAACAAATACGATCACTCTGTCTGTATATTTCACTTATCATTCGTCACTGTCGAGCAGTATATCAGGGACTTAGGGAAAATGACGTTGGGGGGAAATGATGTGGAGGAAAAATAGTGACACCGCCAGCTCACCACGAGATGAAGCAGGAACACACACACCGCTCGCCGTGTTTAATGATTAAAGCTTGATGTCTTAATATTAATGCAGACCCCTTTTCTAATTTTTTAGCATTTAGAAAGAACATTATGGGAAGGACAGAAGTCAAGAGTGAGAGCAGTGGAAATGAGTTATTTGAGAGGAGCATGTGGAGCCATATGGAGAGACAGACTAACAAATGAGGAAGTGAAGGAGTGTTGTGGTGTGGTTGAGGACGTGATGGGAAGCGTTAGGAGAAACACGTTAAGGTAGTTTGGGCATGTGGAGAGGATGGAGCGTGAAAGACTGACGAGGAGAGTGTATGTGAGTGAAGTGAAGGGGGCGAGAGGGGGGGGAGGCCGAGGATGAGATGGAGGGATGGAGTGGAGAGGTATATGAGAGAGGGGGGTGTGAGTTGGGAGCGTGGTAGTGAAATGGCAGGGGACAGAGACACATGGAGGCGATTTGTTTGTGGCCACCCCGTTCGGGATCAAGGCGTCTGGCAATAGATAGATAAATAGATTATGGGTATATTTTAATTATAAACACATCAAATACTGTACTGTATGTACACTTAGAACAAAAGCTATGCTGCCAGCCCATTGCCAACTAATGCACAAACACACAAACCGCGCCAACAATATGGCCACCCCGCAGTGAGGTTAGGCAGTCCGGACCGCTTCTAGCTTTTTCGGAGTTTTTCTGATATATAAGAAATCATTCCGGTTGGCTTCCTGACTCCGAAAAAAGCAACTTCCGGTGTACTGAAGTCCGTTGTAGTGAGGTCATACTGTATATATGAGTATGTTCTCCTAGATGAATGGCTGAAGAGTGTAATTGTAAATGTGTACAAAGGGAAGGGTGATGCCCTGGAAAGGGGAAATTACAGAGGAATAAAACTCTTATATCAGATAATGAAAGTAATGGAGAGAGTTCTAGAAGGTATGATTAGAGAAAGAGTGAATATTGATGAGATGCAGTTTGGGTTTATGCCAGGCAGGGGGACCACTGATGCCATATTCGTTGTTCGACAGCATCAGGAAAAATATATTGGAAAGAAAAGAGAATTGTATTTTTTGTTTTGTTTTTTATTTGGAAAAGGACTTTGACAGAGTCCCTTGAGAGGTGGTGAAGTTGGCAATGAGAAAGCTAGGGTTGGAAGAGTGGCTGATTAGGGTGGTTATGGCCATGTACGTGGGTGCTCGCACCCAGGTAAGAGTGAATGGAGTTTTGAGTGATGAGTTTTCTGTGAATGTTGGTGTGCATCAGGGGTCAGTTTTGAGTCCCTGTTGTTTATCATGGTACTTGAAGCCCTCTCACGTGACTTCAGAGATGGACTTCCATGGGAGATATTGTATCCTGCTGATTTGGTGTTGATTGCAGAGAGTGAAAAGGAGGCGGAAGAAAGATTTAAGAAATGCAGAGATGGTATGGGGCACAAGAGCTTAAGGGTAAATGCAGATAAAACAAAAGTGATGATATCCAGGGTTGGTGGCAGTACAATCAGAGGAGAGGGAGAGTGGCCATGTGCAGTTTGCCACAAGGGTGTGGGAAGTAATTTCATCTTGTGCAGTGTTTGTGATAAATGGGTGCACAAGAGATGTAGTATTAGAGGCAGACTGCGAGATAATGCTGATTTTATGTGTGTGGCGAGTCGGGGAGAGCAGGTGGAGATTGCTAAGCGTGAAAGGATTGAACTTGCAGGTGAGTCTCTTGAGTGTGTGGAAGAGTTTTCTTAATTGGGAGACATGTTATGTGCCGGAGGTGGGGCTGGAGCTAGCTCGGTTGCTAGGGTGAGAAGTGGTTGGAAGAAGTTCAGGGAGCTGCTGCCTCTCCTGACATTGAGAGGACTCTCCTTGCGTGGATATGTTAGGAGTGTGATGCTGTATGGTAGTGGGACCTGGGCAGTAAAGGAAGAGGATATTCGCAGGCTTAAACATACAGAAATGACAATGATTAGGTGGATGTGCAGTGCGTCCCCACATGCAAGGCCTGGGGGGGCTGGGTTTACAATGGAAGAGTTGAGAGGTAGGATGGGACCGGAGTGTATTGGTGTCGTAATGACGAGAGGTCGGCTGAGGTGGTTTGGACATGTGGAGAGGATGGGGGATGATAATTGGGTGCAGAAGGTGAGAAGTGTTAATATTGGGGGAAGGGTTGGGAGGGGTAGACCGAGAAAGACGGGATGAGGTCATTAAGTGTGACCTCAGGGTTAAGGGATTGAACAGGGAGGCTGCCAAAGATCGAGCAGCATGGAGAGCCGCCATTAGGTGACCAAGGTCGACGCATGCAAGCATGCTGGAGCCTTTAAAAAGGAAAACAAAAACGAGTACTGTAGAGGTGTTCACCAGTTAACAGCATAGTGTAAGCATCGGACATGGCAATCACCAAGAAAATCACCCTTCCTCACATCTTATGCACTAAAATATGGGATACAAGGCATGAAATAAATAATTGTTATCAGAAAAGGATGATTTAGAGGTGAGTCGGGCAAATATGTTCACCAGTTGACTAGATAGTGAACATATGTAAGAGACATGGTAATCATTGAAAAAAATCACCACTTTCACAGCCTATGCACTCAAATATGGGACACAAAGCATGAAGTAAATAAAATGTAACCAAAAAAATTATGATTTAGAGGTGACTAAAGCAAAAATGTTCACCAGTTGACTAGATAGTGAACGTATGTAAGAGACACGGTAATCACTGAGAAAATCACCTCTTTCACGGCCTGTGCACTCAAATATGGGACACAAAGCATGAAGTAAATAAGATGTAACCAAAGAATGAGGATTTAGAAGTGATTATGGAAAATATTTGGCAGTTGACAGTGTACTTACATGTCCGTGGTGGCTGTTTACCCCACCTCTAAAGCTCTGACAGTGGTGAAAATGCTCTTGAAGCATGTACAGTAATCCAGTGTTAAACTGCACCTAATCCTTAGCACTGTGAATTATGATTATTTAAACAAAAACTCACGGCAGTTCAGAGACAACTGGTGGAGTGGCGGGAGGGGGAGAGGGGCGACAGTGGGAATGTGAATGGAAACAAGGCCGTTCAGCCCCGCGCACCTAATTCAAACTTACGGGTAAAAATAAATCAGACTTTTTACGGGTTTTCTGCAATTTTTTTGGCATTTTTGGGTTTCGAACATCAGCCTATGATGTCTGAACAGTGAAGTAACTGGATAGCGGTTGTCCGGAAAGTAGAGAGATTACTGTATTCTTACTGACTGTAGCACCTTCTGGGGACACTATTAAGCGTTTATATAAATAAGCACGCATTTGGCATCAGCCTTTTACCTTTGTGTTATTGTACATATGTAGCTGGTCACCTGCTTTCGGCTCTGCTCAGCATTTCCATCTATGTATCTCATTCTCTTTTGATATAAAACAAAATATTCTTAGTACTTATGGCTCCATCTCTGGAAAATATTATACGTTTATGTAAATATGCACAGATCTTGTGCCAAACTATCTCCTTTGTGTTATGTAACTTATGTGGCTAATGTTTTGCTTTCAGCTCTGCTCATTTCCATGGAAGTCTCTCACTCTAACTTTTAATAAATATCAAATCAGTGCCTGTAACTGAACAAGAATTCAGTGAATGTGATACAGGCTTAAGGTGGATGCATATTGGAAAAGTATTCTTAATAATTAAAATCACATAAATATAACAACAGCAACCGTGTAAAAATTAACCATCCCTCATCCAATCCTATGTTGCCCCATGAGGAGCATAGGAGCCCGGGGCTAGGCAAATTGGTTCTGACATTTAAGATGTGAATGACCAGCCTCACTCATCTCTGAGTAGTATTACATGATTATATGATGAATATATAAAGGCAGTCACTGGAAAATCAGTATCAAGACAAATTTTTGCATACTGACAGGGTGACCTGCATAGGGCTTCATAGGTTTTATACCCCCCTTAGAGGGGGTGGTGGGAGGGATAGTACAGCATTATCCAAAAAAAAAACATTATCTGACAAGGCCAAGATTAAAATATCATGAATAAATGGTGGATTACTATATTTTTCTGTAGTATAATTAACAGAGCCAAAAGTTAACAATCCCATGCATAACATTATATTCCATAACTGTACAAATAATGACTCATTCAATGCATATAAGACAGGTCTACGGTGGAATACGTAAAGAGAAAAAGCATTTCTAATAATGAAAATCACATTAGCAAAACAACTGAAAGGTTGTATAAGAATTATATACAACACTGAATATATAAAGGTGGTCATCAGAATACTGGTATCGAGACAGGTTTTGCATACTGACAGGGAAACATGTATAGGGCTAAGAACAGCATTATCCCAAAAAATGCATTATCTGAGGGTCTTGGATGAATTATGATGGATAAACAGTGGATTACTATACTGTATGTAATCATATAAATTAAGTTGCCAACTCAGTGTTAATCCATATTGTTGTTACTGTGTGTGCACGCGCACACACCTGCTAAGTCACGAGTGATGACATCATCGGAAGGTTCCTGTGGTATGCACCCGGGGACCTTTGGCAGTTCACGCTGTGAGGCCGGTGAGTGTGGTTTGCCTAGTCTGACACTGGTAGCAGAGCGTAGTTCGAAAAATTGCGTCGTGTTCGACCAAGTGGCCTCCAAAACTTGAAAATGATTCTGCTTATGAGAGCTGGAAAAAAGATATCGACATTTGGTGCGAACTGATGGACTTGGCTAAAGAAAAACAAGCCTTAGCTATTCACCTGTCATTGTCTGGAAGAGCGAGGGTGGCGTCTTCGGAGACTGATGCAGATCTGAAGCAGAAGGATGGTGTTCAGAACTTGCTGAAAAAATTAGACGGTTTATTTCTCGTGGACAAAGGACGTCGACAGTTTGCATCGTTTTATGAGTTGTATAACTTCAGAAGAGCCGGTGATATGAACATTCGTGAGTTTGTGACAGAATCTGAGCATGTTTATTTCAAATTTACAAAGCAGGACATGGAACTGCCAAATTCTGTGATGGCTTTTATGCTCTTAGCTGCATGCAAACATTCAGACAGTGAGCAAAAACTAGTGATGTCCGCGATAACTGAGGCGACATACGAAAATATGAAATCTGCCCTGAATCGTATTTTTGCTGGTGAAATTGGCAGGCAGAACGAGGCATCGGTGTCCGCCTGGGAGGTGAAAGGCGAACCAGTCTTTTGGAGTGACGAAGTTGAGGGTGAGGAAACGTTTTATGCTAGAGGTACTCGACGAGGACGGAGAATGTTGCAGGGTGGAGCAATAAGTGATCGACATCGTGGTAGTGGCCGATGTTCAACCATATCTGCTAGAATTCCCCAAAGCTCATCCACCGGCAGAACCCACTTGGGTCTGACGGAAAGGTATCGAGGTGTTTCGTATGTGATTCTAAATTTCATTGGGCATGTGACTGTCCGAATGTAGATGAAAACGACGGCAGTCGAGAAGAAAATTCTGAAACAGTGCATCTGTCGTTATTTATGGGCTATGCGGATGATGCCGCTAGCAGACGTAAGTTACAGACTCTATTCGAAGAATCTAAGGGATGTGCTCTTCTAGACACAGGGTGTTCTACAACTGTATGTGGAGTTGAATGGATCAATTGCTATCTAAGTGAGCTCACTGATTACGAATGTGATGCTATACGAGAAGAAGCGTCATCCTCAACGTTTACTTTTGCTGATGGTATCACAGTTTATTCCCTCAAACGTATGACTCTGCCCTGCTACATTGGAAATACAGTAAAACCTCGATATAACGGACTTCAGTAGACAGGAATTCGCTTTTATCGGACTCGAGGAGCTACCGGACTAAACTCCTATATATCGGAAAAAGTCCGATACAGCCAGAAAGCAGTCCGGACTGCATGACAACTTCAGCTATGTTCACCACAATAAGACAAGTAAAAGACATGTTTTTCAGTGCACAGTACAGTATTATTATACCATTTGATTAATGTAGTGAAGGTATAACACAGTACAATACTGCAGTGGTGGTGAAAACTACCGATGCAATCCAGACTAATGTCTGATATATCGGAAAAAGACCGGATTAGCAGGGGTAAGCCCGGATGTCGCTTCTATCGGAAAATAGCATATTTCGGACTGGCCTGAGCCCCAATTAGTCCGTTATAGTGAGGTCTTACTGTATGCGTGCAACCATTGTGACTGATGTTGTGAACTGCAATATTCCCTTGCTGTTGAGTAGACGTTCCATGAAAAAAGCAAAAATGTTGATTAACCTCGGAACTGACCAGGTCAAAAATTGTGGAACTATCATTAATTTAAAGTTGATTTAAAGACCTCATCTTCAGGCCATTACTAACTTCCAATTTCTTTATGACCAGGTTGTGAATTTTGTGAAACAATCATGTTGGCATCTCTTGGGGGTTCGTTTCGTTTCGTTTTCGTTTAGTTTTTGAAGGCTCCAACATGCCTGCATGCGTCGGCCTTGGTCACCTAATGGCGGCTCTCCACGCTGCTCGATCCCTGGCAGCCTCCCTGTTCAGTCCCTCAACCCTTAAGTCACACTTAATGACCTTGTCCCATGTCTTTCTCGATCTACCCCTCCCAACCCCTCCCCCAATATTAACACCTCTCACCCTCTGTACCCAATTATCATCCCCCATCCTCTCCACATGTCCAAACCACCTACCACCTCAGCCTACCTCTCCTCATCACAACCTCAATACACTCCAGTCTCATCCTACCTCTCAACTCTTCCATCGTAAACCCAGCCCCCCCAGGCCTTGCACGCAGGGACGCACTGCACATCCACCTAATCATTGTCATTTCTGTACGTTTAAACCTGCGAATATCCTCTTCCTTTACTGCCCAGGTCTCACTACCAAACAGCATCACACTCCTAACACATGCTGCATACAAAGACCCCTTAGCACGTAAGGAGAGTCCTCTCCATGTCAGGAGAGGCAACAGCTCCCTGAACTTCTTCCAACCACTTCTTACCCTAGCAACCGAGCTAACTCCAGCCCCACCTCCGGCACATGACATGTCTCCCAAATAACAAAACTCCTCCACACACTCAAGAGACTCACCAGCAAGTTCAACCCTCTCACGCCTAACAATCTCCACCTGCTCTCCCCGACATGCCGCACACATGAAATCATCATCATCTCGCAGTCTACCTCTAATATCACTACATCTCTTGTGCACCCATTTATCACAAACACTACACAAGATGGAATTACTTCCCACACCCTTGTGGCAAACTGCACATGGCCACTCTCCCTCCCCTCTGATTGTACCGCCACCAACCCTATATATCATCACTTTTGTTTTATCTGCATTTACCCTTAAGCCCTTGTACCCCATACCATCTCTCCACTTCTTAAATCTTTCCTCCGCCTCCTTTTCATTCTCTGCAATCAACACCAAATCATCAGCATACAGCATCTCCCATGAGAGTCCATCTCTGAAGTCACGTGAGAGGGCTTCAAGCACCATGATAAACAACAAGGGACTCAAAACTGACCCCTGATGCACACCAACATTCACGGAAAACTCATCACTCAAAACTCCATTCACTCTTACCTGGGTGCGAGCACCCACGTACATGGCCATAACCACCCTAACCAGCCACTCTTCCAACCCTAGCTTTCTCATTGCCCACTTCACCACCTCTCTAGGGACTCTATCAAAGGTCATTTCCAAATCAACAAAAACCAAATACAACTCCTTTTTCTTGCCAATATATTTTTCCTGAAGCTGTCGAACAATGAATATGGCATCAGTGGTTCCCCTGCCTGGCATAAACCCAAACTGCATCTCATCGATATTCACTCTTTCTCTAATCATACCCTCTAGAACTCTCTCCATTACTTTCATTATCTAATCTAAGAGTTTTATACCTCTGTAATTTCCCTTTTCCAGGGCATCACCCTTCCCTTTGTACACATTTACAATTACAGTAAAACCTCAATATAGTGGACTTCACTAGACCGGAATTCGCTTTTATCGGACTCGAGGAGCTACTGGACTAAACTCCTATATATATTGGAAAAGAGTCTGATAAAGCCAGAAGCAGTCTGGACTGCATGACCACTTCAGCAATGTTCACAACAATAAGACAAGTAAAAGACATGTATTTCAGTGCACAGTCATCATCATTTTTTCATTTCGTTTTTGAAGGCTGCAACATGCTTGCATGCGTCGGCCTTTTTGGACTGGAGCGTGTAGCATTTTATGACCGGATGCCCTTCCTGATGTCTACCAATGACCCTTGGGTGGATTCGATCCTCCGACCCTACGGCCAGAGCGGAGCGCTCTAACCCACTGAGCCACGGCTGCTACAATCATCAAAATCAGCAAGCCGAAATGGATGGGGAAGATCACATTCTTTGTTGAACAGTAAAAATATGGACAACTTTAAGTGGCAACCAAGAGATGGGGTGAAGGAGGAAGCAGAGAAAAGGATGGAGACGAAATTTGGAGATTCGCTGAGACTGGATGGATTAGGCTAACAGCCAACATATTACAGCCAAACAATATACCAGAGGCCTTTGTCCTGCAGTGGCATGACTCAGGATGTTGATAATGTTGATGCTCTCATTGCAATTTTGATAATGATAATAACAGGCCATCGCATGCCAAAGCACCAATCTAAAGTAAATACTGAGCTTAAAAAAGAATATCAGGTTAGGCTTCCATCTACAACTGCAGCACATATGACTTACTGGTGCAAAAATAACCTCGCCAAACCCAATTTTGCCAAATCCAAGGACTTAATTCAATGGGGAAAAATTTAATTGGTTCTGAGGGGTCAATAAAGAGCCTAATTTTTCTCCTATTCTACTTTTATTATACCATTTGATTAATGTAGTGAAGGTATAACAAAGTACAATACTGCAATGGTGGTGAAAACCACTGATGCAATCCGGACTAATGTCTGATATATCGGAAAAAGTCCGGATAAGCAGGGGTAAATCCGGATGTCGCTTTTATCAGAATTTCGCATTTTTCGGACTGGCTTGGGCCCCAATCAGTCCATTACAGTGAGGTCTTACTGTACACTCTTCAGCCAATCATCTGGGACAACACACTCAAATACAGTATAATCATATTTATCAGGTCAGTGACTAACCACACCCCAGTATCTCTTGAGGCCTTCAACATTTCGGCAGTCAACCCAGACACACCTGCCGCCTTCCCCACCTGCATCCTGCCTATTGCCTGACTCACAGTAGCAGCGTCAATCAAAGGCCAAGGGCCAAACACTGGATCAGCCGGCTCCAAACCTTCTCTATCCCAATCAAACTCCTCATTCAACAACCGGCTATAATGCTCTCTCCATGCATCTTTAATATCCTCACTGTTCACCACTACCCTTCATCATCATTTTTCAAACACTGCTCACTTACAATGCCCCGATTATCCCTCTTCACCTGATTTGCCACCCTAAAAATCATATTTTTCCTTTCTCCATGATTTAGATTATCAAGTAAAAGTCTCTGTGACCCAGACTTCACCCTGTACACCTCTCTTCTAGCCCTGCGCTTGGCAGCCAAGTACTCCTCCCTGTTACCACCCTTCTTCCATTCCCGGAAAAGCCTTCTTTTCTCCTTAACAGCAGCTTCTACACCCTCATCCCACCACCAAGTTACTTTATGTCTTGGTGGGCCTCTTGTCCAACCGCATACTGCATCGGTAACTCTCAAGAGGTTGTTCTTAAGGGCTCTATACTGTTCATTAACGCCTTTATCTACGGCTTCCTGTTCAGCCACCACTCTCCTCATATCACTATAAAGGCATCCCTTACTGACTGGTTTCCCAGATTCCATATTTTCCTCCTAGGTACATATGTCCTCCTTCTCATCACTCGTTCCTTAAGCACCATGTCACAAATCAAAAGTTTGTGATGCTGCACACACTCCTCGCTTCCTATAACTTTAACATTCCTCACTAATCTCCTATCAACCCTCCTGACCAGAAAATAATCTATCTGACTACTATTTCCCCCGGACTCGTACGTAATCAACCAGCTCACTCTTTTCCTAAAATGTGTGTTGCACACAATCATGTCCATAGCCTCCCCAACCTCGAGTATTCTTTCCCCTTCTGCATTCCTCACACCATATGCACATCCACCATGGACTCCTTCATAACCTTGAGCTGCTTCACCCACATGACCATTTAAATCCCCTCCCAGAACCACTACCTCATCATCACCCATACCACGTACTACACGTATTAAATCATCCCAAAATCTATCCTTCTCTGTGTCATCCAATCCTACCTGTGGAGCATATGCTTTGAAGCTTCACAGGCAATTTGGACACCCAACATCGGCAAAATTAATTAAACTGATCACAGATGCGGGAATTAAAAGTTCAAAACTGAAGCGGGATATCAAGGCTGTATCTGATGCTTATACAGTCTGTTGCAGATTTAAGAAAGCCAAGCCCCGACCCGTAGTCAGTTTGCCCATGGCGTCTAAGTTTATCGAAGCCATAGCCATGGATTTAAAAGCTTGGGGAAGGCATTATTTCTCAGTCCTTGTTGATTTGGCGACCAGGTATTGTAATGCGATAGTAATCGCGGATAAATGTGCGCCCACCATTATCAAAGGAATATTTCGGAGCTGGATTGTTGTGTTTGGCACACCTAGAAAAATTCTTACAGACAATGGCTGTGAATTCAACAATGCGGAAATGTGAGCACTGGGAGAGGCCTTCAATATCAAGATCATGACAACGTCTGCAAAGAGTCCTTGGAGCAACGGAGTCTGTGAGCGTCAAAATGCAGTCATTGGTGACACTGTTAGGAAGATAATGGCTGATAGCCAGTGTGAATTGGATGTGGCCTTGGCATGGGCAGTATCGGCAAGAAATGCTCTCACCAACTATGCAGGCTTTCCTCCTAACCAACTTGTTTTTGGTCAAAACCCTGGCCTGCTTAATGTATACGCAAATGATCCTCCAGCTTTGGAACCTTCATCACCATCGAAAATTGTGAGAGACAACTTGAACGCTCTTCATTTAGCTAGACAAGAGTTTATAAAGACCGAATTAGATGAACGTTTGGCTAGGGCTCTGCGGCACAACGTACGTTTGAGTGACTTAAACAACATCCGAAATGGAGATGAAGTCTTCTACAAAAGAAATGACATTCATTAGTGGCACGGTCCCAGAATTGTAACAGGCAGAGATGGAAAACAAATTCTGATGAGACATGGCGGTGTCTATGTGCGAGTGCATGTATGTCGTCTAGCACGTGCGCCAGAGCAAGATACTACAGTTGAAAGTGGTGTTAGCAGTGATGAGAAGAACAATGTTGTCCATAAGCCTAATGACGATCCTCCGCAAGTGTTGAATGACTATCCACCAGATGACGAGTCGGAAGATGGTGTGGTTCCAACTGATGAGCCTCCCGCAGTTTCTGTTCCGATTAATCAGCCTCCCAAAGTTTCTGTTGGTCAACGTATAAAGGGAATACATTCAGAAAGTGGAGAGTTGGTGTCTGGAAGGATTATGAGTCGGGCAGGTAAAGCCACTGGAAAGTACAAACGCTGCTATAATTTGAAGACGGATTCTGATGGCAGCACTGATTGGATAGATTTGGAGAAGGATCTTAGCGAATGGGAAGTGGTTGATGATGACGCAGAAATGCTTGTTCTTCTCAACTCTGAGGCCATATTATGCGCTAAGGAAAATGAAATTACAAATTAGCAGAATAATGATGTGTATGAGGAAGTAAATGATGTTGGGCAAGGTGCCATAATGGTTCGATGGGTTGTGACGGAAAAACTGAAAAATGGAAAGCCTATTGTTAAGGCCCGCTTAGTCGCCAGAGGATTTGAGGAAGACACAGTGGATCTCCGAAAAGACTCGCCTACTTGTTCAAAAGAAGCAGTGCGTTTGGCACTTTCTTTGGCCTCCACCAACCAGTGGGATTGCCACACTATGGACGTGAAAGCTGCCTACTTGCAAGGTAACGACATTGAGAGAGTTGTTCATTTATGTCCTCCGCTTGAATATGCAAATGGTAAGTTATGGAGACTAAAGAAAACTGTTTACAGCCTTTGTGATGCTGCTAGGCATTGGTATTTGCGCGTAAAAGATCAATTGTTGAGTCTCGGAGCTAAAGTGTCATCACTGGATTCAGCGCTGTTCTCTTGGAGCAATGGTGGCAAAGTGGAAGGCATTGTATACATCTACGTCAACGACTTCCTTTGGGCTGGTACACGTGAGTTCGAACAGCAAGTGATAAACCGCCTCATCGGCAGTTCAGAATCAAAAGCCAACAAATACGTTGGTCTCAATGTCATCTCCAACATCGATGGCAGCATAATGCTCGACCAATTCCAGTATGCTTCATCTTTGAAACCAGTCACGCTGAGTAAACATTGTGCAGCAGTAAAATCAGGGGAGCTGTATCTGAGAAAACAGAGTACCGAGCATTAATTGGGCAACTCAATTGGATTGCCACACACACTCGGCCAGATATTGTCTTTGATGTGTGTGAGTTGAGTGTGAATAGCAACCGAGCTAACGTAGCGGATTTGCTTAGACTCAATAAGGTGATCTCAAGGATGAAGACTGACAACATGAAGCTATACATTCCAAGAATGGGGCCAATCAAGGACTGTCATATAGAGTGTTTTTCGGATGCCTCATTTGCCAACCTTGTAGGCAATGGATCTCAGGGAAGTTTTGTGATCTTCCTACGAGATGCTAATGAGGCAAGATGTCCTATATTCTGGCAGACAAGAAAGACCATGAGGGTCGTCAAATCTACCTTATCTGCTGAGGCGTTGGCGCTGCTTGAATGTGCTGAGACTGCTGTATATCTCACCAACATATTATGTGAGGTTTCTGGATGTGGAAAGATCAAAATAAAGTGTTTCGTTGACAACAGGAGTCTGGTGGACGCCCTTTACTCCTGTAGGAGCGTAGAAGACACGAGATTGCGCACTGATATTGCTGTATTACAAGACATGTTGGAGCGAGGGGAGGCTGATGAAGTATCTTGGGTGGATACATCACAACAACTGGCTGATTGTCTCACCAAGAAAGGTGCCTCGACCGAGCGGCTACGTGCAGCAGTCAGCCAAGACTTGATAGTTTATAATACTTCAAGAGACATCACATATCGGTATGTGGTCACAGACTGGGTCTTGATAGTAATTAAACAAAAGTGTATGTATTGGATGCATAGTGCATATCGGGTGTTGATGGTACTCACACAAAAGTCTATGTATTGGATACATAGTGCGTATCAGACGCAAACAGACCATCCAGCTTCATCCTTGGAATCTTTTGTCAAATTAAGAAGAGAGGACGAGAGTGTTAGTGCATATTGTTGTTAGTGTGTGTACGCGCGCACACACCTGCTAAGTCACGAGTGATGACATCATCGGAAGGTTCCTGTGGTGTGCAACCGGGGACCTTGGGCAGTTCAGGTTGTGAGGCAGTTCATGTTGTGAGGCAGTTCACGTTGTGAGGCCGGTGAGTGTGGTTTGCCTAGTCTGACACTCGGTATTCTCAAAGCTTGAATGACCCGGGCACTGTGTACTCTGCATGGTTGACTCCCAAAGGTAAGTAGCCACAAATACAATTTCATTCTTTTTATCATACACACAGGAATATTCTTGAGCAGGACAAACATATACTAAACTGTACTACAAATTGAAATAAAAAATTTTAAATGAAAAACATGTTAGGTGGTGCTGTACTTTCATGATTTTTAAGTTTTTATGTTTGGTGGACCAAATTATCTTGCTGAACTACTAAAACTTCCATTAGCATACCAAAATATAAGGTGATGTGGGCATGCTCCCACTGCGCCTTGATGAATTGGGAGCTGTGCGTTATCTTTCTCTGATCAGTCTTTTCCTAACATGGTCCCTTGGCTAATACATTCCGGATAGATGTTATCAATGAGGCGGTGGCTCTATCGGGAGAGGTGGCCTGCAGTCCTACCGGACCCAGGTTCAAATCCCCACTGGGGCAGGGAACAGTTTATGAATTTGAATTTCATAAAATCAGACTTTACTGATCTACCAGAAGACCGCTGACATGTCATAAAAATACCCTCACTAATACCAATACACCAGTCCTGTATGAGACAGCACAGCCATAGCATGTATTCAATATGGACAGTGGGTGGTAGCACTGAAGTGGTAAAGGTATATGACATGCAGGAGGATTACTGGGTCTTGGAGCAGGCTGTTAAGCCTATTCCCAGAGTTGGAAAAAAGAGAGAGAGAGAGATACTGCATATGAGTCCATAATTGTCCCTTTGTATTTATTCATTTATTTACCTTTATATTTTTAAGCAAAGTTTTTTAACAGGAAACACTTCACTTCCTAACTACCATTCTTGATCCTTATTTACCACCTAGTGACCAGCTCCAGCATTCAGGGGAACAAGGAGGATTTACAGAGACTACTGCATCCTATTTCATATACAGTGACTACATACAGCCTAGTATGACCTTACACAATTGAACAGAATGTACGTAGCTGTTAATCATGGAGCTATGTTGTACCCCTTTAATGGTGGGGAGCTTCCTTTGGTTGAATAAAACCTTCCAGTGATGCCAAAAATAAAATCCTGTGTCCTTAATGCCTTTTGGGTGTTACCAGTGATAGGTTTAACACATCAAAAGCAGGATACTTTCCTCAGCTGGACCAAATAATACAGCAGATGCCAGGATTCTGCAGTGTCCCTGTCATCCTTAAAGGGTTAAAGAATATTTTGTAACTACAGCACTAATTCTGATACCCTATCTGAAGTCTTTACACACATCTACTCCAAGAAATATCATAACATAGGTAATAGTACTGAAAGCAAATATACTGTTATATATGGTGTGACATCTACTAGAGCAAGTTAACAGCCAATTTACAATGAAGTACCCACTTGTTGTGTATTTAAGTAAGTACAACAGATGATCGCTCAATACAATAAAATGACAAAAATACATTACACTAACACAAAGAAGAAAATGTTAACCAAATATCTTAAAAACTATGCAAATTCAGTGAAAAGAGAGATGTCAAAAGCAAAAGGCTGACTTGCTAAATGTGGCAGCTTCTGGCTATAAGCAGAAATGGCAGCTGTGTCAACAAGACTACAATAACATAATCCTCTACACAAAACTAAAACACAGACAACAGCATAAGAAAACACTGGGACTACTACCAGGTATTAGATATTCAGACAGAAAAAATTCCAGGATAATTTACTGTTCCATCATGCAAAGACTTCACAAATAATGTAAAACTGTTTAGCTATGACCTGTCCACTACTTTCCACCACAATGGAAAATAAACTTTAACACCTAATAAACTATGATACCTAACCAATAGTCAAAGCTTGTGCTTGTGTATTGGTGGCAAAACAGTGGTGGGCCAATTGTAAATTGTATGTCACAGCATAAGAGAGGCTATCCAAATGAAATACAGTACATTCCAAGGTACACTTTACAGAGAAACAGAATAAGACTGACTGACTCTACTACATTCCCAAGTACAATATAATCTAAAGGGCAGAATTATGACAATTTAAAAATATTATCTATGGCATAGTAGTATTAGCGGTAAAGAGATGAAATACAGACAAACAACTTACTGGTGTACACGAGTGAAAAAGTACACGGACGGAGCTGAGGGCATTAAGTGAGAACTGGTAAAGGTTACAAGCACAATACTAGTATACAGAGGGTATCAACAGTAAAGTATAGAAATAATAATAATCCATCCATCCATAAAAACAGAAAATAATAACATTTTCTCCAATAAGGGAATAATGATGAAGGAACCAAAGGAAACCACCACCAAGCACTTTGGGGTTGAGGGAGAACAATCTGGATAAGTCACCAATGGAGACAAAGGAGGTGTTCTGGTTCACCCTTTGCTTCAATTGATGGCTGGTCTGAGATGCTTCCACAATCCCATAGAGCTCAGTGGTGGTTGTAAGCTGGACTACTAAGCCAATTTTCTTGGGTGCCAAAAACTAACCAACATTAAGGAGGGGCAAACACACAAGGAAAGACTGAAGGGAGTGTTTATAGGGATAAGCTTATTGCTATCAATGAAATAAGATGGCCAAGTGTTGTGAAATACATGTGGGGAAGGAAAGAAGGAAGAATGGATGGATGAATGGATGGAGAGAGAGAGAGAGAGAGAGAATCTTATGCTTTTAGTTATATTGGAACTGTCTTGAAGCATGGGTGAGTTATTCACTGTTTCTACTCATTACAGCACTATACCTTCACTGAAAAAGTTACTGTACCTTGTAGATGCACACAAGAAAAGGAATAGGACTCATGTAGGGTGACTTACCATGTGTGCTTGGGGTGGTGGTGGTGGGGGAGCATAGTATTTCATCATTTCCATGAAGTTAGCAAGCTATGGGACACCAGGAGGGGAGAGAAAAACTATCGTCACTGGTTGGGGGTTGGGAGGGTGAGTTGGAAATGGACTATTCTAAGATCATCCAGGATTAAACACTTGTCTGAAATACAGGTCACATGACAAGTTCACACAAAACTACACTACTAATGGTACATATTGTGTACCAGGAAACTGCAATGAGGGTTTATATGTTGTCCAACATTGTGTGGTATCTACTGTGCATGATGCTCAATCTGCCATCATACTTACCACATACTCAATATAAACTACAACGATCTGATTACAGATAATACAGTATTGTACTAGTGGCAAATCTACATACTGTACAATACAAATATACCAGAGCAGGTTCAGCCAACTTCATACAGCATAAAAAGAAAAGGTGAATAAGAAATTCTAACAATCAGTGTAACCCTGGTAATGCCTTAAATGACATTTCATCATAATATCCTGTATCCCAACTGCATACACATGATCAATATCACAACAATAGGCCAAAGGCCATTTAACCTATTTTTCATTTGCTCTGTCAACCCTACATCAAAGACTACTCATTATGTAATTATACTAATTTTGGGTTAGAAGTTCATCACAGGGAAAAGAAAATTCTGAGACTTTCAGCAACTGAATAAAGCATAAATGCCCCAAAACTAATGGCTATCATTCCACTCCCAGCCAAATATAAATAAACTGGCTCCTAGCCTAAAGTGGATAATTCCTACCAACAGGTACCGTACTTCTCTGTATTTACTTTGCATGATACTGCATGCTACTTTTTACATTACTGTATTTTCTCATGGTTATCATTAGGGTTCTTATTTTAAAAACATTTCCTTTTCCATAATGCCTTAGGTCTCATAAAGACTTCTTTGCTAATGGCCACTCAGCCGAAGTTACCCATTTTCTTCCGTATGCCTCTACCAAAAAGTACCTTGCAGTCCTTCTTAACAAGAATTTTATAAAAATTGAAACACACACATACACACACACACACACACACTGGGTGCCTGAGTGATCAGACATATGCCAGACAGAGCATATGTTTATTCAATTTGTGGAACAGGAGAGCTATATTTGTGACAAGCACCTGTATTGTATATGTCTCCATACTAATTTCAACATCTATAGACTGAGTGATAACAAGAATATGGAAGGTCTGTATTGTAAAGATTCTATCTATCTATCTACTGCCAGACGCCTCAATCCCGCACGGGGTGGCCACAAACAAATTGCCTCCATGTCACTCTACATGCTCCCAACTCACATCCCCCTCTCTCACATACCTCTCCACTCCATCCCTCCATCTCATCCTCGGCCTCCCCCTCCCTCTTGCCCCCTCCACCTCACTCACATACACTCTCCTCGTCAGTCTTTCACTCTCAATCCTCTCCACATGCCCAAACCACCTTAACGTGTTTCTCCTAACGCTTCCCATCACATCCTCAACCACACCACAACGCTCCTTCACTTCCTCATTTGTTAGTCTGTCTCTCCATGTGACTCCACATGCTCCTCTCAAATAACTCATTTCCACTGCCCTCACTCTTGACTTCTGTCCTTCCAACAGGGTCCAAGCTACACTTCCATATGTCAGAGTTGGTATCACAATACTGTCATGTAACAACTTTTGCAAAGATGTGCATATTAAAAAAAAATCAGCTGACCACAAAACACCAGTAAGACAACAGGGGCTTTGTTTACATCAACTATATCCACCCACTGCTTCAGAGTCAAATGCAAAATCTTGTAGCCAAAGGATGGATTCTGAATTCCCAGATTTTGAAGGTTTTCGGGATAAATCCATAGAGATGGAGCAAATGTCAGAGGGAAGAGAGGTGGCTGAGCGGGAATTACTCTGAAAATAGGAAAGTTAGTCTGGAAAGAGATGCAGAAATGTAGAAATGATAGCAAAAAGAAATGGGAAAGTGTGAAGGATGTAAGAAGTAGATGATTAACTCACAGGGATGAAGTAAGGACCAGATGGAAAGAATATTTTGAAAGCCTGATGAATGGGAATAGAGAGAGCAGAGAAGCTGTAAACATGATTGGTTTTGGGGGTGTGCAGAGAAGGAATGCAGTGATAGGAAACATGACACTCGCACTGGTGAACAACGCTAAGTGGCTGAAAAATGGGAAAGCAGCTGGGGTTGATCAGGTGTATGCAGAGATGATTACCCTAAGTGTAGTGGACAGAGCAGAATGAAATGCCTGTTGGAGATATGCAAAAAAGCATGAATGAGTGAAACTGTGCCAGCAGAGTGGAAAAAGGCTGTGACTGTACCCCTGTACAAAAATAAAGGTGAGCGAAGTGAGTGCAAGAAGTATTGTGGCATAAGCTTATTGAGTGTGGTAGGGAAGGTATATGGAAGAATTATTATAGAGAAAGTAAGAGAGATATCAGAAGTCCTAGTGAGTATGGCTTTAGAAGTGGCAGAGGATGTGTGGATTAAATATTTGCATTAAGACAGATAATGGAGAAGGCTTGTGAGAAACTATAAGGTGTTTATGGCATTCATGGATTTGAAAAAAGCATATGACAAAGTAGACAGAGAAGGACTGTGGAAGGTTTTGCACATGTACTGTGTAGGTGGTAAGCTGCTAGGTACTGTCAAGAGCTTTTATGATGGTGATGAAGCATGTATAAGGGTAAATGGGCATCTAAGTGAATGGTTGACAATCGGTGTGGGCATGTGACAAGGTTGTGTGATGTCCCCATGGTTGCTGAATACATATATGAATGGGGTTAAGAGAGAAGCAAAACATAAGTAATGGAAAGAGGTATAGTGTTGGTAATGAATGGTGAAGGATGTAATATCTCAAATTTGTTGTATGCTGGTGATGCAGTGCTGCTTACAAATACTGGACAAGAACTTGGTAGGCTAGTGCAGAGTTTTGTAGATGTCTGTGAGCGTCATGCTTTGCGAGAAAATGTAGAAAAGAATAAAGTGATGGTTACTGAGAGAGAAGGTGACCTCCAGTGTGATGTTATAGTGATTGGGGAGAGACTGGAAATTGAGAGCATTCAAATACCTGGGTACAGTGATAGAAAAGAGAAGAGCATGTGCAAAAGAAATGGACAGTAGTGTGACACAGGGAAGGAAAGTGGCTGGTGCTATGAAGGCCTTGACAAGAAACAGAGGCTTGAGCATTGCAACTGACCGAGGCTTACATGAAGAAGTGTTAGTGCTAACTTTAACATACAGATGTTAGACTATGGTATGGCTCGAAAATGAAAAGTCAACAGTACGAGCGGTAGAGATGGGACTGCTCAGGAATGTGTGTGGGGAACAGAGGGTGGATATTATTAGGAATAATGCAATTTGTGAAAGATGCTAATTGAGGAAGTCTGTGGATACCAGAATCAAAGAGAATGCACTGAGATGGTATGGTCATGTAGAGAGAATGGATAACAATGGAGTGGTGAAGAAGGTATATCCGAGTGAATTTGAAGGGAGGAGGAGAAGGGGGAGGCCAAGGAGAAGATGTAGGGATATGGTGGATGAGTGTGTGAGGAACAGAGGTTAGGAAGTTAGTGAGACTAAGGGGAATGACAAGAGATCAAGCTGGCTGGATGAATATTGTGGAGAGGGGCATAATTAGGGATTTGGCACCCCTTTTTAATGCACAGCATCGGGACTGTCTCTATCGGATGCATTTATGAGAAGCTACAGAACATGGTGAATGATTTTGGTATATCAGATACAGCCAGGATTTCAGGGGCTTGAATGGTGAGCAAATGGAAGCGTGGCCCATTGGACTGGGCAAATTTGGGCTGTCTGGACATTCCAACTCCTCATCCTGCCCTAAGGTGGGCAAGGAGGTCCAGATGATGATATATATACAC
>JAGKTI010007354.1:11796-37203 GCA_018397915.1 Birgus latro
TTCCTACTTTCTTGCATTAGAAAAGAAAAAAAAAATTATACCTTATTAAAAAAAAAAGTTATACCTTATTTGAAAAAAAAAGTACAACAAAGTACTTTCTGAGTGGAAGTTTTCTATTATTTCACTGCACTGCCAACAGCTCTTTAGGGAAAGACTGGGTGGTAAATGATTTTTATACCCCTCACTGCCATTGTGTTTCTAGATGATAAAAGTGTCATCAAGCAGATACTGAACAAGGTCCACATTGGACTAGACCTGTTGTGCCTCCCAAATAAATAACTTTTCCTCACGTGGGTAGAATCTTCCAACCAATTACTATACATGGATTCCTACTTCAAAGCAAATGAATAAAATATCAATCTGTTCTATTCTTAAACCTCCTGAATTCAAGTGATATTATATATAGTTTACTCTTGCTGCTAACATACAATTCTATTAAACTTAGGAAAGGCCTCTTGTATTGATCAAGCTTATTCTATCTGTTGCCAGATGCCATAATCCCATAAGCAGTGGCCATTTGACTTTGAGTTAGTTTTTTACAGGGAGGGGCACTAACCCTCTGCCAACACACTTGTTGACAAGTAGGGAACATGTATGGTTGGTTACACGGTTACCACCCAGTATTGTAACTGATTTCCTGATTTACAGGAAACCATTAGGCTTGTCTATCTATCTACTGCCTGGCGCCATAATCCCGTAAGAGGTGGCCATTTGACTTTGAGTTATTTGTTTTACGGGGAGGGGCACTAACCCTCCACAAACCCACTTGTTGATACGTAGGGAGCACGTATGGTTTGGTTATATGGTTACCACCCAGCATTGTAAATGGTTTCTTGGCTTACAGGAAACCATTTGGCTTGTCACTCAATGTAAAGCAACCTGTAAAGGAAAGAAAAGCAATAAGAAGTGACAGGAAAGATGGAAGAAACAGGAAGAGAGGAAGGCAGGCAAAGAAAAATAATAATAAAGGGTAAGGAAGAAGTAGGCAGCACTACATCATGTGAAAGGATGATGGATGCCACCACCTACCACCCATCATGCTTATTAACGCTATATTTAACCCTGCCAGTTTGAAAAGTATGTCATAAGCTAAACAACAGAACCAGGAGATGGCAAGAATAGTAGGACAATAGTGTCTCACTCTCAATGGGTAAAAGAGGAGCTATACTGATGACTGGCAGTTATCATTTTTTAATATTGCTGGCATTTGTTTTGTCTCAATAACTGACAATTTACTAAACATAACCAAACAAGTATTCTATGCTTTATCAACCATACCCTTTCTACTCTAACTTGCCCTAAAACTGTTCACTCTCCATCTTTAATACCATGCTGTGACCATAAATTAACACTAGAAGTGTTATGAAGAAGTGCTATGGAAAGGATGTAGAGCTGTAACACTGTCTTTTCTGCTAACGAGCTTGAAGGGCAAAAATATTGGCCAAAATAATGAATGAGGACAATAATAGGCTATTACAAAAAAAAAAAATAATAATAATAATAATGCAATATGCTCAGCAATACAACTAACCTATTTTCCACAAGACAATTTGTACAATTCTGCTCCCTATTTTCATGGCAACACAATGAAAACATGAAAAATACCCCCACATTGTGAAAATAATGTCACCTCCCTCATTTAGTGATGATAACTCTCAGATGAAAAGAGAGGCAATCACACATTTTATAAAGGGAGACTTCAATGCTAAAATAAAGCAAAGGCATCTCAATATTCTAATTTTCTTTGTTGCACTTGTCTGCACTCACTTTTTTTTTTTTTTTTTTTTAAGGAGAGGGAATGTCCATATCACCTTTATCATTCTTTTTTTGTGTGCATGTCTGGCCTTGTCTCTTCCTATTTCTCCCATCTTTCCTGTCACTTTTTATTACTCTTCTTTCCTTTTCAGGTGGCTTTACACTGAGTGACAAGCCAAATGGTTTCCTGTAGGCCAGAAAACCATTTACAATTCTGGGTGGTAACCATATAACCAACCCATACATGTTCCCTACATGTCAACAAGTGGGTTGGTGGAGAGTTAGTGTTCCTCCCAAAAAAACAACTATGGTAACTCAAAGGCAAACAGACACCACTTATGAGATTATGGTGTCTGGCTAGACGGACAGATTGAGACTACTGTATACACATTTCCTACTTCATGTATGTTTTTTAGTGTTTCTAAAAATCAACAATATGAATCCATGTTTACCACCATCCATAACCTCTTCAGCACAATGTCCTTTTTATCTATTACAAAATCAAATAGTGACCAAATGATGCCTTGTTTCCTTGTATGAAATCCTCATACTGAGGATGGAAACCATGTAGGTGATGTTTTCATTGGACTGAAAGCTAAACCAACTGACAAAAGATGCTAAAAATTCCCAACACTTGCTTTAAACTTGCTAATGACACGTTGGCTAGTTGCTGTATATTAAGATTGGGAGGTTTCTTATAGTGAAGGGCTAAGAAATAATCTCCATTACTCTTTCACTATGAGGCCATCTTATTTTTATTCTTGCTTATGCCAGATGATTTTATTATGCATAACTGATGCTTGATATTCACAACAATGTCCTTGTGGGTCAGTTTAGGTCTGGATGGGTTGATTTACTTATCAATCAACTTCATCAACAAAGAAGTACAGCCTATCCTACCGTTCTAGAAACCCGACCAGAGCCACACTAACATAACATGATGAAAAGGGAAAGTACATTACTTTTCTAATTAATTACCTGACTGACACCTTGCATTATGATGCAGTTACACATCATAAGGAGCAATTATTACATCTTGGCATTACTACCTTTCCCCATGACAACAGTGTGTAGTGAAATACTTAGAAATCACACACACACACAACTGTTGCCTTCCACCCACAACACACACAGTATGCAACACTCAACACTGGCAACCTAAAATAAACATATGCATTCAGCCAGATATACAAATTCTATACTAACCCTTCAACAATACTTCAACTCACAAACCATACTACTCCAAAACACACACTTCATCCGTGTTCAGTTTAAACGTGTGAGCTGTTGAGTCATGTGTTTTGACTGCATACTGATAGTCTGGTTGCAATCATCTGCAACATTCACAGCCTGAACGACCATCATTACGAATACATTATCCTGTAGTTCGGACATAATTAACATCCACCAGCATAAATTAGCCTATTTTGATTGGAGGCGATCTATGTGAAGGACGGTAAAGCTATTTAAATCACAAACAACATCATACATACTCTAGCAAAAATTTTAACTCACCTTCCGTACAAGCCCTCCCCAATTTTGGTCCGTTTTATCGGTCTACGAATCTTCCCACAGTCCACATTTCTCCTCTTCATTATTTAGAGCTTTTATTTCTCTACCCCATACATGCAGCACACAGGTCCGAAGTCATCAAACGGCATGGGAATCGAAAAAAATTCCTCTGATCTCGTCTAATGGGGTAACTTTGTTGTTGTGTCAGCCATCTGCAAATATAAACGACGAAATCCTGATCGTATTTTGTTGAAGCTATAGATATTCTCAAACGACTCGAACCTATATAACCGAATCGCATATTGCTTGATCCTTTTTAGGCTTAATTCGATACTTTTAAAGGCAAATGGCTTTTTTTTTTTTCTAACCAACGGGGAATATGGAAATTTAAGCATCTCTCTAGCAAGCTTGCGCACGCACATTTATCTCTCTGTCCAAAGGGAAAATAAAACTATACTGGAAAACGCTGACATACGACCGGATTAAATGACTGCCTTCTTTTTTAATATCCTTATATTTTATTATCGGATTATCTCTTGCCCCTTTCCTGTGTTATCTAATACAGTTTCTTGATAATCTTTAACAGGTGAGGTAACGACACCAAGTTACCACACTGTATTACATAATTATAAATACTAGTGATGAGTAAACGGTCAATAGCAGGGACTCTGACGTCATTCGCTATTAATTTAATGATACGGCGGAGCTGCAGATGAACACCTTTATAGCCGAGGTGAAGCGCGCACATGTTTGTATCTATTGTGTTGGTGTTCATGAAAGTCGCCTTCGTTTGTACAATAGGCCAACTGAATAAATTTACTGGCTTTGAGATGTGATCCTAGTTCTATCGTTTTCCTTTGCCGTCTTTCGAGTTTCGACTGTGCGCTTCTGGAAAGTTCGCCACATTTTCTGTCAACTAAACTGTCCTAAGTACAATGTGACAACGGTTTCGATCGTAATCTAAAGCCCCCTTGCCAACTTCCGACGATTTGTCAAGTCTTACCGGAGGAGTTCAATATAGCACCTTGATAAAATCCTTCAGTACGTCTTTCATAATTTTAAGTTGAAGAGAAGCGTCATTGAACTCGAGGAGATTTAAAAAAAAAAAAAAAAAAGTCCCGATCGCGTTCACGCACGTGAATGTAGCGGAAATTGTAATAGGCTAACGACATATGACCACTCAGCTGTCAAAACTGGCCAGCCAGAAAGACACTGACTAATCGTTTTTCCCACCTACGGATGGTGTGTTAGGCACGCATTAGAATGGAACATTGTTCTTACCTACCTAAATGCATTCTTTACAGGAATGAGACAAGACCGTACTGTCCCTTGTAATTAAACCACTTCTATCATACATATCCTTAAACTTATACAATAAATTTAAGGAATGATTAGAGACTGAATGTTGTGATAGGCTATCTGGCAAGGTTAAAAAAACAGAAACATTACAAACACGGTGTACAGCTGCTGAATGGCGATGGCACTCTTTAACTAATAGGAGAGACAAACCATGAAAGATATCAATCGAAAATCACTATAACCAAAATCTTGACAGGACTACGACCTCTCTTGGCGGGTGCCCAACTGTAGAAAAAGTGACCGGAATCATGCTTTCCTGTTTATATGATTTTCCTTATATGCAAATCTCCCCTAGCTTTACGTGTATGATCATTTTGTGAACGCCAAATAATCACTAATACACGTAAATGCTTGTACAGCACCAAACCCAATGCTGAGATGGTCCAATAACTGCCACAACAACATGTTGGTGAACATTGTCCTTCGTGGCCTTAGATCAACTTATTCATTATCCAGGTCTCTTTTAGCATTTGGTAAGCTCTGGTATGAGTTTTATATGAAGTTTGGTGTCATGTAAGTACAGGGTATAGTGATGTTCATATATGAAGATATCATTTACAGCCAAAAGCTGCATGCACTTTGAGGTTACCTTGGGAGATATGTAGTAATGTTACACTAAGCCTTTTAATTAACACAAACACTAGTCATTAACACCTCCATAAGTATACGGGGAAATCACATTACAATGAGTCCATACCGATTGTTTTTAAGTACAAGTAATGAAGTTCAGTGTCAGTCCCTTCACTCTAATGGTGTAGTTTTTTTTTTTTATTATTGCTGCCACAAGATGATTTACATGTTAAAGAGAAACATTGTGAACAGAAGAGATCATCTGTATATAATATAGGTTCCGTAGACCCATTCACCGCAAATTGCACCTTAAACTGAATATGATCCTCTGGTATTAGCAGTAAAATAAAGGTAAATTTGCAGTTTTGGATTTTGATATTTTTTTCCCCTTATGTGATGTTATCTGACTGATCAAATCCAATATAACAAAACAAAAAAAAAACAAACGAATCGGACAACTAACCTCTCCTAACCAAATGAACCTAACACATAAGTGATGGGTGTGACCATCTGAAAGTACAGTACAGTAATGCTAAAATAAATGTCATGTTCCTAAGGGGGTTAAGTATTGTTATTTGCCCATGTTATAGGTGCCTCAGGTTGTTACTAAAGGGGTTAAGTACTGTATTATTGTTTGCCCTTATTAAAGGTGCCTCATGGTGTAGTGGTTAGAACACCCCAGTCTGAGTGATAGCCTTGCATGTCTTCAGTTCCCAAGAGGTGGCTGTAGGTATTTTAGTCGTGTAATGCCAGCAGGTGAGGTAGGTTAATTTTTTACCTTTAAGTGTATGTACTATGGTAACTTGTCTCTGGCCTGTATACCTTGAAGGGAGAGAACTGTTTTCCCTTCTTTTTCTGGGTGGAAGATTTATTTTTCATCTAGAAGTGGTAGGTGGTGGCATCCATCATCCACTTGATGTAGTGCTGCCTACTTCTTCCTTAACCTTTATCATTCTTTTTCTGTGCTTGCCCTCCTCTCTTCCAATTTTTCCCAACTTTCCTGTCACTTCTTATTGCTTTTCTTTCCTTTACAGGTGGCTTTACATTGAGTGACAAGCCAAATGGTTTCCTGTAAGCCAAGAAACCATTTACAACGCCAGGTGGTAACTATATAACCAAACCATATGTGCTCCCTACGTGTCAACAAGTGGGTTGGTGGAGGGTTAGTGCCCCTCCCCGTAAAACAATAAAGTCAAATGTCCATCCCTTAAGGGATTATGGCATCTGGCAATAGATAGATAGATAGACTTTGTTAAACTTAGACCATTTGTAGTATTGTGGTGATCCAGAATACCAGCTTTTCCTGTACACCTTCATTAATTTTGCACTGGGGTAATACATAAATCAGCTTTATAGGTAGAAATATAATTTTAATAAGCACTCTTTCTTGTAATTTATGATGGACTTAATAGCAGAAAAGATTGTTAAGAAAGAGGCCATATAATGATGACTTTAATGTACTGTATTTCAGAACCACTGACATGTGGCGCAGCTCCATGCCACAACCTGGCCATACTCACACCCTTGGCCACACAGCCATTTCCTTTCACACGCTGGACACCACAGCAGGCTCCCCAAAGGATACACATGCTCTCGGTGTGTCAGGTGCGGGGGCTGTGGGCAGGTGACAGTGGGTGGATGGGGGGACAGGCAGGAGTGAGGACAGTGGCAGCTCAGGAGATGGTGCAGGACACAACAGAGGATGACCAACAACTCACAAAGGGTGGGTTAGATTCATGGCTCTTGAAAAACATTATTTGTCATTTGCATCACTGCAGCAGTATGTTAATGTATACAAGCTCTAAACATAATACAGTACAGTACAAGTAGCACCATACCACTATGATACTGTATTGATTATGACTGAATATTTTTAAACCCTTCATGAGATCTTGAATGAATGGTGCATTTAATCTTTTGGTGATGTAAATTATGTTAGTTCAGTAGCAGTCTTCAGGGCAGTTCAACCTTTGAAATTAAGTAGATCTATGCTGCTTTAGAAGCAGAATAAAGTTAAACTGGTGATCTGTTGCACTACAGTGCAAATGTGTCGTTATCCAGCAGCAGCAAGTTTCAGGTAATATCTGAAGCCTCTGATAATAAAATTATCAAACTGCCCTTTATTTCCACCTAGTGTCAGGCAAGTAGCTAGTAAGTTTGTATCTTTGTACGGACATGCATAGCCACCATTTCAGATTCATTCACACAAATACAGTATAGTGTGATCATATTGTGCCATTTCATGTATTCCCCCATTGCATAGTACAGTATTTATAACCCCCTGTGAATGAGATTGATCCTAGACTGATTGCACCATCTTGCAGAGGTGTTAGAGCGTGTCAACGAGCAGGTGAGGACGGGTAAATGTGGGCGGGTGTTTGCGGTGGTGTTCCTGCAAGGTAAACAGCACCTGGTGACACCTGAGGACCTCTTAGTGGTGCAGGGCGTATTCCCACCTAATATTGGTGACAAACTCAGGCTGGAGAAGGTGAGTAGGTGGAGGGGACTGAAGGAAAGGAGTGGATGAAGGGAAATGGTTGAATGAGGTTGAAGCTGAGTGGATATGGGAGGGATATGGAGAAGGTGGAAATGATCCCACATTTCTGCTTAAGGAATCCCCATATTAGGATTGGCCATACTACAGCTTATGTTTTCTATGGAGTGGAAGCTAAACCAAGTGCCAGTACCTGCTGTCACTTCCAAACAGTTGCTGGAAGCTGTTGAGAAAAAAGAAATTTTAGATGTGCAAGATTTGCAACAGTGTGAGAGTCACAGCTTGGACTTTGATTCACTTTATAGTCACTCAAGAAAGATCACGAAGTGACTGCTTTTGGCAGAATATTGAAGAATTATGTTCAGATTGAAATAGTTGTGAATCAGTAGGTGGATGAATAATGGATGTGATGAAGGGAAAGGATTAGAACTGAATAGGTACTGTACAAATAACAAGGAAAGAGAAAGTATATATGTCCCACAAATCCATCATTTTGGTTGGCAGGTGCTGTGTGTTGGAGGGCGGGACTTCACAGTGTATGGGCGTCCGTTGCTTCGACCAGGGTTAGTTCAGGTTGAGGCAACAGTTGTGGAGAAGACACTTTCACACTGCCGCATAGATTTCTATAACCGGAGACGCAAGAACTCACGAAAAACTAAATGTGAGTATGTATGCCCATATTTGTGCTGTGCTGAGCCACTGCAACAACTTTCATACCAAGTCATGGTTGCAAGAAATTTGATGGGCCTCACTTGAGGTATGAACCGTCTTGATTGCCTGTAGGAAGTTGCGATATTTAGGTGGAATAGATTTTGTAGCATGTCTTTCTTGGCATGACATTTTGTTATTTATCTGCTTCTAGTATTGGCATAGTTTTCCTCAGTACACTGTATCATACAGAGGGGTATAAAGGTGTGCTATGCAAAGTAAATGTCTGACAGAGAGATGATACAAAATCTCCAAAGCCTTTTTGAATACAACCAATGTAATGAGGACTTAAAGTAGTTGTAATAGTAGTTGTAGTCCCAGATTCATCTGAATGTGAACCTGCTGGACTGCAGGATGAAGATTCCCCTCTTCTGCAGCCAGTCATCCCTTTAAGTGATAGTGAGTTGAGGGATGTTTGCATAACCAGGCAGCTCTGTATGGTTATACTGTTGTCACCACATGAAGGCATCCCTTGCCAGCACTGAGGACTTACAGTATTATATACAAAATCACAAAATTGCCATCCATTCCCCACAGTCATCCGAGAGACACACACACTCCTGCGCATCAACCAAGTGGAGGTGACCCGGCCCATAGAGGAAGTGCCAGAGGTGGAGGGCATTGATGGTAAAATATTCTGAAGAGCTGAAGAAGAGGGAGAGGAATATGGCGGATGAGAGATCAGAAGTAAGGGAACAAGAGGAACATGGGTGGGACAAGTGATGAAAAGTACGGCAAGATTGGACATGTGAGTTCAGAACTAAGGGAACAAGAACATGTCAGTGTGAGTTCAGAACTAAGGGAACAAGATCATGTCTGGAACAAGAGATCAGAAGTAAGGGGAATGATAGGAACATGGCTGGAACAAGAGATCATAAGTAAAGCTTGAACATGAGATAGACCCATTTTTTGTTGGCCCAGGAAACTTTGTAACACCACCTCCTTACCGATATAATTCTGTATACGATGGACTCAGATTCACATGTATGTTGTCTGTGCATTCTGTATCAGTATTACAAAGGCATAAATAACATACAAGAGAATTGGGAAATGTATGGAATATAAATTGTTAAGAAAGAGTTGTTAGGAAACCTTTTTAATCACTAAACCGCGGGGTTCTTCGAGGCGTTTCTTGCTCATCCCGTCAGCGGTATTCGTGCTCTAACCGACTTTTTAAAAATATTTGCCAAAAATCCGTTTTGGTCCTAGAGTACAGTATTATAATTTTATATGCTTATGGCACATAGCTTCAGCTCTCTCATGTGATGTTTTTTTTAGCACTCGTCAACTATCGTTTGACTTGTGGAGACTTCCGAAGTTGGCTCACAAAATGTCCACATTTACACTTCCCAACAGCCCTTACTGTTTATACCAGTGCCTGATATTATCACTAGAAACATTAATCTATTACTTCCCAGCAGGTTTGATCCTTGTCACCGACCGTCACGAGAGTGACGCCCCGCGGTTAAGTGGTCAACCAACAAGAATACATAGCTAAGGTTTATGGGGTCGTACTTTCATTAGTTAACCCATAGAGCCCAGGGATGTCTTATTTCATTTTATTCTTGCCATCTGCAGATGAGCAGTTTAGGGGGGCCCCTATGGTAGTAAGGGTGTTGATGATGGACATATCTAACCCTTTAAGTTTGAAGTCTGTCCCAGACTGAAGAAAACAAACTCGAGATAGCAGAAGTGAATTTTAAAAATACATCATCATACTGGAGGGATTCCCAGTAAATATGAGGACTCACGCTAACAATATAGTTGATGGAATACTGTAAATATCATACATAATGTAACTGTACACATTAATAAAGAGTTAGTTTTTTCTCTCTTTCCTAACCATGTAGAGTGCATTGGTTTCCCTCAGCTGAATCCAATAATGTGGCAGCAGACAGCGAGATAGCCTGAAGAACGTAACTTTGGTGGGGAATGTTCTAGAGAGGGTTTACTGTTCTTAAGAGTTGTATTTTAAGTGGTGCAGGAGGCCTCATAACACCTCTTACTTAGCAGATTACAGTCTTTACCAGTATTACACCATGATACATTACTTATTACCTTTTAATACCGACACAGTATGTATCAGGAATATACAAGAGGATGTCGAGATATGATTCGTTTAATTTTGTTTACAAAGACTCAGCATGCTTTCATGTGCCAGCCTTGGTCATGTAATGGCAGCTGTCCATGCTGTTCTATGTCTGGCAGCCTCCCTATTCAGTCCCTTCATCCTGTCTCACTCAGCGACCTTGTTCCAGGTCTTTTTCGGCCTGTCTCTCGCAACCCCACACCCAGCATTCATACTTATCACTTTCTGCACCCAGCTGTCATTCCCCATCCTCTCCACATGCCCAAACCATCTCATCCCACCTCATCACAACACCAATACACTCCAGTCTCATCCTTCCTATCAACTCTTCCATCGTAAACCTAGCCCCATCAGTTCTCACATTCAAAGATGCATTGCACATTCACCTAATCATTGTCATTTCTGTATGTTTGAGCCTACAAATATCCTTTTCCTTTACTGCCCAGGTCTCACCACCATACAGCATTACACTCCTAACATGCCGCATACAAAGATCCCTTAGCATGGAGGGAGTGTCCTGTCAATATCAGTAAAATAAATCGTTAATAAAGGGCTGTAATGAATTAGCCAACATCTCTTGCAGTCCTAATCCTTGAAAGGGCAGTTTTCCTTTACTAAGCAAACGCGGAACGGGGTGGCTCAGAAGTAGAGCGCTGGACTCGAGGTCGAGAGTTTGCGCCCCGCCTGGGTAGCTGCCTTTGCTGGGAGGGGTAGCGCTCTCCTGTAACCCTAGCAGGGCTATGTGATCTTTCTAGGTCTAGCTTGGGGGTATAATCCCTAAATAAATTAACCAGGGCTTACCAGAATAAAGTACTGAAGAGAGACCCTTAGGGTTACTACCATATTGGTTAAAAGCATTTATAACTCTGTCACTGCATGGGTAATTTTAGTATTTTATTCAGGTTAATTCATGAAGACTATTCTGCAAAGAGAAACCTTACACAGTTAAAGGGTCATGATATATTGCAATACTGCTTATACCTTATTATGTAGAAGGCCAGTGAAACAAATTTTAAACATTTTAATACCATATGCTGCAAATTTATAAAACATTCATTTATTAGAATTTTAAACTAATTTATGAACAACACCTGTCAAATGCTCATGAAATCCATTCAAGCATGCACCAACCCTGTAGCATCATATACTGTAGGTTAAGAAGCCCACAATCTGTGCACACAATTCTGACAATTGCATTTTAAGGCAATGTCATGAGAGCAGTTTTTGAGGCAGTAATTTCCAAGGCAACTTGACATTAGCAGCAGCATTTTGTGGACAGGTGGAAACTTTCCTGGTGCATGTGCAGAGGCAGGTGTGGCAATACTGTATTTCTTTAAAAGTTGTCAAGAAAGGAAAATGTCACCAAGACTGAGGTGCCAGAAAAACTGCTTGTGTGACACCCTCAAACACTGATATGAGTGTTATGGTCTCCTATTTTACAGCAAGAAAGAGCTGTAAACTGTGAGCAATGGGTTCATCAAAGACAATGCTCAGATGCTGGCATGTGCAGTGATGCAAGATGTTCTTGTGGGATGACCTAGAGGCACACAATGAATCTGTATCAATCTGAGGTAATGAAAATTAATCCCCTGCATCCAGTGACATATGTTACATTTTTTTCTTGTCATCTCCTGACTATTTTCTTCAGCTTAAAATAGATTTTCATGGCAGAGTTAGACATAGCCTAAAATCCCTTCAGTAATAAAGGTCTTTCCTAAGGCGAATAAAATGTCCAGCAGAAGCAAGAATTACCTGAAAAGTACATCATTGTATTCAAATGGCCCATGACCAACTACAGACAACAGTTTTTGGTATTCAGCTGAGGCTGTATGGTGCTGTTCCAGGGCACAAAAAAGCTGGAACCTGACATCATCATCTTAACCTTTATACCTATGCATGGATGGGGTGTAGCAAGAACCTTGACAAAAGAATAAAATTTTTGCATGTAAAGGAATTGATACATGCAACATTCTTACTGTGGGCCATTTCACATTCTGCTTCTCAGCAATCAGCAGCATCTACACATGTATGTGAAGCTGGGAACTAATGATCACCTAATATTTCAATTCTTGTACATTCACTTTCCTCTTCTGATAATATTCCTAGGCTGAGAGAAGCTTGGTTAGCTTCTGTGTCCATGCATGATTCTCAGGTGTGAGGGAGGTAAGTAATAAACTTACCCAAAGTGTGAAGTAGATGCAGTGGAAGAGTAGGAAAATTTTAGTTTCTGACTTGTGTGGGACTGTAATTTGAGATCTTGCATTAGCTGACAGTTATGTTGAGTAAATAATGAGATTAAATTTACAACCTTATCTAATGTAGTATATGCTGCATGCACTTCAGATAACCTTCACACATGACATCCTGTCAATACAAACACACACACATACTTCATATTATGGTCAGTAAAAAAACAACAAGGCTTAAGTTAATAATTTAGCATGGTAAAATAACATCAAATTATCTGTACTAAATAAAATATAACAATAAAATGGAGGCACCGTACAATACACAAATATCTAACACCACACCAGCACTCACAGCAACTTGTTAGTGTCATACTGTCATAGGCAAAAAACAAATGAACTCTGTACACACACACACACACATCAGGTAGGTAGTAACTGTTATGACTGCCTACATAATGGTATATATAACTGATAAAAGCCAGTCCCTGTGACCATCTTCAAGGTGTAGGGGGCCATGGCTAGGCTACCACAATCCTCAACATTTAAAGACAGATGATAAACCTACACCAATGGTAGCATCTTGGAGATTCAAACAATTACAAGGCACATTACACAAACTAGCATTTTTAACCGCCACTGTATACCTCTCAGCATATATAATGTGACAATGGAAAAAATGTGGCTCCAGCACCACTTCACTGAGTTAGATATAATTCTAACACATACACTGTCTATGTATTATCATGAGAAAAAATTTGCTGACGATCCCCTTGCTTTCCATATTTCTCATTCTTCCCTGACCACGAAACAGTATCTTTCCCTCTAATGCTTTTTTGCACTGTGCTTCGTACTGTCATCACATAAAAGTACTGTACTTCATATAACAGCTTCCATTACCACAGCCCGCAGAGAAGTGTCAGCAAACCTTCAATCACGAGACTACACCAGGGGGGGGGGTCAAATCTTTGGAGTCCAATAGATAAAAATATGTGCAAATATACTGGACATAAATGATAATGAACTGGCACCCCAGACTACAAATCATACTGTATTATGCCATTATATGTAACTTCAAGAACCAAATACACAAGGCAATTTTTACGTTCATATCACAGGGTGGCCCATTTACGGGGTAAGTCAAAAGTCGGGAGGCATGGGAGGTGAAAATGTAATGTCTTCCATTTGAAAGTTAACTGCTTCTTTCCCATCCCTTTCTCCTCCTCCTTTCTTACTCTCTCTCTCTCTCTCTCTCATCACCATCATCATCTGCATTTTCCCTTGTTTCCAGACTTTTGACTCGTCCTGTATATCAAAGCGCTTAATCTTATTTTTCCATATGTTAAGCATTGACTATGATACTTTTACTGACAACTATACAGGTAAACCACTTCAATGATACATTTCCTTATTCCTTTCTCACTACAGCACCTTTATATGAATTTATTAACTTTGGGGAAATCATTTGTAGTGACAGGGTTATAAACAGCCTCCATCAACCTTTTCACAGTTTGATTTTTCTTCCAAAGGTAATAAAATCATTTACAGGTAGAAAAAAAAAAACTCATGTATAAATTCAGTTCTCCTTATAGAAAATGTTTAATACAGCACAGTCAGTACTTATACAAAATGTTTAATACAGTATACTGGCAGTTCTTAAAGAAAATGTTTAATACAGTATATGGGCAGTTCTCCTTATAGCAGATGTTAAATACTGTATACAGTTAGTCCTTATATGCTAACTATGTGTTTGGAAATATCTTAACACCATACAGCTGGTACTATAACTTTGGGTAAACAAAGCAGAATTACAGGCAGAAATACAACTTTAATAGGCAATTTCTGTGTAATTTACTGTGAATTTGAATTTTTAAAAAAATAAATAAATAAAGGTAAAACATAAAAGGACTTTCTGTACATGACAGTTAATGCATTATAAGAGAAGGAAAATTTCAGAAAAAAAAAAAAACAGTATTAAAGACTAAAATGAGGTATAAAATAACTACAAATCAGAGCTACCAAACAATAACAAAAATCCTGCAACAAAAACTCAACAAATCAAGATTGCACATTCACATATTGCACTGGTATGCACCAAGTTCATCACAGTACCAAGTCTCCTCTCTGATGATCACTTTTTGGTGGCATTTTTCACCAGAGTTGATTCTGAATAATTTGACTCTACAGATGTGTAATCCTAATAAATTATTATCCTTTTCTCCCCACCAAAAATAAAAATGAAACAATCTGTAATATATTAAATACTTGATCTACTCACAGTATTCATTTATTACTTTCACTGTATATACTCAAGCTGAATAAATGGAAAGACAGCTTTACTAACCTGATTATAAACTCTAACTGCATTCTATACCCTGCTCTTTCAGTGTTACAGCTATACATTACAACCAACAGATTACAAGTTCCATCACTACTTTACTATCCCACAGACAAACCTTCAGAGCTCAGTACCTTAGTACAGTGACGTCTGCCAGTGTTCTGGCTAAGAAAGGTTTTGCACACTGAATAGGTAAGAAACAATTTCCTGCTGGCATATTAGTTAGTTTGTTTTTGTTACTTCCCCATTATTTTACTTAACACATGACAAGCATCTCACACTGAATAGGTTAATAAAGGCTATTCCTCTTTCATTTTTCTCCAGTTTTCTCTTTAACAATAAATCTGGAGACCAGTGGTAGCGCTGTTATTGAGGTGGCCGAGGTGACATTGACCACTTCTGAAATATATCTGGCCACCCCAAATTTCCAGAGAATTATCCTGGACCCTCCTATTGAGTTTTCTTTGGATCGGCCCATAATTAGACTTGGTTCCACTTGGCTAAAACCCATTTTTTTTTTATCTTAGCTACAATCCTGATAGACAGGAAGAATAAAATATAAAATATGCTATAGCAGTGAAGAGGTTGACTTTTCACTACAAGGTCTTTCAACAAATTAAATTTGTGTGGTGGCAGCTAGAGGTCATTGTGCTAAAGGGTTAAGGTCACAGCAAATGTATCACTTCACAGTCTGGACACGAGCTAAGCTCGAGCAAATGTTAGTATGGTTAATGAATTGACGTTCTGTATTACATCTACAGGTCTACAAATCAAAATCAATAAGAATATTCAATAATACATAAGTAATGCACTTCATGATCACTTTTCAAATACAGTACAGTTATCAATACACTAACTGGCCATGCTACCTGCAAGCTACTATAGTGAACTCAGGCTACATCACACCAGCATCATAACACAAGCCACCCAACATTTAAAACGGTAACAGCTGATCCCACAGGGACCCAAAGCTTGGCTATCATAGCTTGGTACATTTAAGAATACACGAGATGACCTGTAAAACATGATAAAAAAAACCTTCAGTCACCTCATGGGGATTAAACTGTGTGCAACAGCAAGGTCATCATTTTGACTGAGGTGTTCTATCCACTAGACCACCAAATGCCAACCAATATCTCTTACAAAAATGCAGTGAAGGTCTAAACACAGTACATTAATCAAATTAACCCTGTGAACCAGCTGTTGTTTGTTTTTGCTGACTGGTTGATTGACTGATGTGTCTGATGCACTCTGCTGGATGTGGTAGGCTTTGATGTGCTCTGTGTAGGGGTGAACCAGCAAGATGTGTCAGGACAGACTTGGCAGATGTAGGAAAGACTTGGCAGATGGGTCTTTCAAGTGCATAGAGGAATTATGTTAATTGGGTGGTGTGGCCTGTACTGGAGGGGGAAGGAGGTGAGGGTCAGGAGTGGATCACAAGAATTTAGGGAACTGTTACCTCTCTCTGACACTGAAGTGATCTTTTTTTTATACAGAAGGATATTATATACAGCACTTGTGAGAAGCATAAAACTTTATGGTTGTCAAACTTGGGGAGTAAAGAAGGAAAGGGTAAGCAGGCTGAAGTGTACAAAGATGAGAATGGTCAAATGGATATGTAGTGCTTCCCAGAATGACATTTCTGCAAATACTGGAATTGTAAATGAGAAGCTAAGAGAACAACTGGAATTGACAGCACTGGGGTATGATATATAGGGGAAAATTGAGATGGTCTGAACAGGTGGAGAGAATGGAGAATGAAAACTGGATAAAACAATCTATCCGTAGGATTGTGAATGCGGAACAACAAGAGGCAGACCTAAGAAGACATGGGATCAGGGTTAAATGATTGAACAGAAATGCTGTGGAAAGAGCCACCAAGTTATATATATATACTGTATATATAAAAAGTTGACATATGTAAGCATGTGAAATGCCTTCCAGGACAAAATGATCTCTAGACAATTTTATTCAGCTTGAGAGGCTTTTGGACTGAAGGAATTAAATACAGCCATCACTAACCTCTCCACTATTATGGGGCTCTCTTTTCATTGAATAGAAAGATCTGACTGTAGCAAAATTAAAATATAAATAGGCATCATCATACTACAGGGATTCAAAACAAAGCAACAAATACTTGGTAAAACTACAAAAATTAGAAAACATTTAAAACATATACAATTACTGAAAAGATACATTTAAAACTGAACACAAATTATCACATGGTAACTATCATGTTCATTCTTTGGTCCCTAATTTTAGTGTGTCAGATCAGATGAAGCTAAACAATTGGGTGAACACATCATTGTGCAAGTCCATCTGAACATTAAAGTATTGTACTGTACTTCATCATGTACTGGGGTTATGCATTGCCAAACATACCAGTGTCATGCTTAAAAAATAATAATAAATAAATAAATAAATAGCCAATTCCATACAACTGTCTTCATGGTGAAGAGGCCTGAGGCTAGGCTGTGCAGTTCAGTACATGTTATGGCAGATGAATATCCTGGTATCAAATAAAAATGGACATCTGTGCAAAGTGTAAATTCATACAAAATTCAGTCTATCTCAGTAATAATGTTTCATTGTAAAATTGTCCACATTCTTACTTAATACTTCATAAATATCCAATGCCATATGAGTGTGGCATAAATCTTCATAATTCCAGCACAATTTACCTCCTTCCAAACTTCTGCAGAGAGAGGAATTGTACAACAACACCTATATTCCTAGTGAGATATCTATAAAGGACTGAGGCAATGAGCATACACAAGACACATTCCTAATAAAATGTTCGAGTGAAGCACTAAAGACAAATATTAAAGTTCCCCTATATCACATCAGTGCCTTCCCAGTCATGGAAATAGCAGAGGATAATTTGTTCACATCCAGGTACCTGTCCTGGGCACATTCAGTTCTTTCTAGGACATGGCCTAAAGTGGAGTGGCCTGTGACACGACTATTGTGGTACACAGTTCAAACCTTACTTAAAGCTCCACTACCCCTTTATCACTCTCATCTTAAATGTCAGGACCAACTTGCCTAGCCTCGGGCTCCTATGATCCTCATGGGGCAACACAGGATTAGATGATGGATGGATGGAATAGTTTGTTCATCTTAACTTGGCATAGATTTGGGTCTTTTTCCAGCTCATCTTCATATGTCATGGACAGAATGACATGGCAGGCAATCTGTCTGTAGTAACCTCTTCTGGGATTAAGGCATCTGGCTACAGATAGATAGACAGATCAATGGAAAAATATGACAATACTGGTACTGTACTATTGTCTATGTCATTTCTGGAACACTCATCTATGCCTAGCACCATATCCTTGTGTTAATCTCTTGCAACAGTTCAGTATTAAAGATGAAGTGACAGCAATTCTATGCCAAGTTAAAGTGAAGAGAACATAGTGCCAGTGGCAGAGCAAGTAGTAAACTGATTTAAGCAATGGAAATAAGCCAGTTAAAAGTACAGTATGCCACACTTCAACCTGGAACAGCATCAGTGTGTAGTGGAGGTCTGGCAGAGAAAGGAGTAATACAGTCATCATGTTTATAAGAGAGAGAGAGAATTTTAAATAATAATAATAGCAAAAAACAAAATTGAAGTAAAAAAGGAGAAAGTATACAAAAGGTCTGGAGATTAGTATTGGACTTAAAATCTGGAAAGAGTAACAGCTATAATTATATTACCCCTCGAGAAATATAGGGACCCGAGGCCAGACTATAGTGGAAATACTGTATTAAGAGTCGTAGTCTAGAAATTTAACCCCTTCAGTCTGTTTACATATTTCTTATTTCCTTGCTACATTTAGATGTTTTTATTCAGCTTGGAAGATATTCTTCAAACCATAGCCTCCATCAACCATTCCCCTATGAGTGATCTTTCTCAAGCTAAATAAAGTCATCTGGAGAAAGAAGGAATAAAAGGCAAACTACATCACCAAACTGAAGGTGTTCAGGTTATGTGACCAGCCTAAGTACCTGGTGGCATTTAAAAAAATAAAAAAAATAAAAAAAATAATCAGCCACTTCTTGGAGATTCACACCTGCACACAGCACACAGGTCACTTCCTCAGTAAACCAACAGAAAAATAACCATGTTCATCATTACCTTAACTCATTTCCTGCTATAAAAATGTTGTGGATGCCATGGATTTATCACCTTGACCCTATTTCCCATTCTTAACCCTCTCATGGTCAGAAAGACAGGTAATATCAGGTAGGTGCCTGAGAAGTTAAAGTGAGGAGAGTACACTGTCTTTCACTACTAAACTACATTACTTCATTCCTGCATTTGTGACCACTCTACATCAATACCTCTGGCTGGATGATCTGTGTATCCCATCCATTCTCTTTTGGTGCTTACCATCATCCTTCTTTCTGTTCACAAAGATTTCAATTATTTTTGTCATTATTATCATCCTAAACCTCTTTTTTCCGATATGAAAATGATGAGATCATTCGATTATTTACATCATGATCTTCATACCCTTACTTCCCATATAAAATGGGTGGATGTACGAGATTTTACTAATAAAATCCCAACTGAGGCATCTTCACTATAAAAATAAGGTGATACATATTTAAAAACTCCATCTAAGCAGCTACGATCATTAAACATCAATATTCCTGGCTGGATGATTTGCGCCCCCCGTCCTCTACCTTTCGCCGCTTACCCTCGTACTTCTTCTTGTTCACGAAGCTCTCAATCCGCTGCAGTGACCCAATTAGCTTGGGGTCGGAGTCATGGACCTAAAAGGGTGAAAACAGTCAAATTTTTATGTACACTGAAATATAAAAAGTGTTAGTGTGCACTTCATACAATAAAATTTCACCTCTCCTACTTTTCATTTATTACCTAGACAACAGAATACTGAAAAGTATAATAAATAAATAAATAAATAAAATTTGTATATAAAAATGCCTCTCACTGCTTTCAGTCCCCCCTAAGTTGAAAAGTAATCCCTCTATTATCTGGACGTCCATTACTCAGATAATCCATTATCCAGATGCTGTGACCTGGCTGTTCAAAACCATTACTTGTACATTTTTCCATTTTATCCAGACAAAATGCATGCGTCCAGGTGGAAATTATGGCCAAGCAAACATTTTCGCACCCGGCCAGGTGGTTGTTTCCTCCCGGCCTCAGATCTTGCTACTCCTTGCATGCCTCTTCCTGGGGTATGTGGTGATGGCCCCTCCACTGAGGAAAAGGAGGGCAGTGCTGACTCTCAAGAAGCAGGAGATCCTGGGTAAGACTGATACGAATGGTCGAATCGTGAGTGCTGACGTTGATTTTATTCTAGCTTACTGTACTGTACCATGATTTTATTCCATCTTTCCATGATTTTATTCTATTTTACGATTATGCTTTGTGTGCCCACTGCATTTTTCTTGTGTAGCTGTTTTTTTCGAGTTATCATGTCGCTGCAGGGTATGGCCCTGCAGTGGTGATTGTTTGTCTATGATTGAGAGGCCTGCTTGACCATGGTAACTACTTGGCTGTGGTTTATAGGTCTGCTTGACCAGACAGATTAGTGTTAAACAACAGGAACAAGTGTTGTACGATGTACCGTACTGCCCTTTTACGCTGGCTTTCAAAGTTAGGCTATGTATGAAGGGGGGGCATTACCCAGACAGAGGCATTACCCGGACATGACTTTGGCTCTATTATGTCAGAAAATCGAGGGATTACTGGAATCACCTGGAGGTAGGGTGAAAAAATAAACATCACTGTGATGGTGGGGTTAAGAAGTGATGGATGATGACAGGGAGGGGTGGAATGAGTGCCAGAAGAGAAAAACAGGAATGGACTGGGAGGGGGAGAGGAGGAATGAATAGGGTAAGGGGGAAATCGATGGGTAATGAGCACAGAGGGAGAGATAATGAACCTACTAGTCTGGCCTCACCTGTAAGAATCTCTTGACATCATTTATCTTCTCCTGCGTCTCTCTGGTGGAGGGCACAGACAGCTGCCGTTTGAAGGACGAACGCGCATGTTCATCTGCAATTCCATTCTCTGGCCCCGTAAACGACCCTAGGCCAGGGTAGCTTCGTGTGCTGCGGCTCAGGTGTTCCCCAGTTAACCCTGCACCTTCCTCAGAGCTTACTGGTGATTTGGACTCCCCACTGCCAAACACTGACTCACTGCTGGCACTCTTAGGAGACAAACCTCCTACGTGTAAGGACAGCTGACTGTTTGTAAGTGTGTTGGAATTGTTATTGAAGTATCCTCTGTTAGCGTTAGGATCTCCTGGGGTGTTGTTTACACTTGGATAACCCCCCAAGGAAATATTTTCATTGTGATCCCTGGGAACATGATCCACTATGTCGTAACACTCATCTGGGCTGGCTGGACTTTCTGGGGGGTTCAGAGGAGTCAGCCTGATGGTGAATGAGGAAAACAAAAAAATCATCATCATAACCATCCATAACATCATTAAAATAATTGCCAACATCATTGTCACTATCAACATGCTAGGGGTGAAAGTGAAAAGACAGAGGTCTCTATAATATAAAACCTGTCATAAATTAACTGCTGAAGGAGTAAACTGTTCAGAAGAAGTACAGAACGTAATTCTGCCATGTTACCTATAATCTTGTGTCTGTCTGGTGGACTGGGCTGAAATGTTCTCTTCACTCTCACTGAAGCTACGGTTCCATGTGGCCTGGTAGTTTGTGTGAAGGTTACTGGAGCTGGGGAGGGAGATGCGTCGCTGGCTCACAGGGATCAAACTCCTTATTCTGGGATGGACGATGGCGGCCTCTGAGTGCATGCCAGACAGGAGGTCCTCCATACTGCCCTCCCTTGACCCCCCGCTGGCCCCACTGAGGTTCCTGCGCCGAGCCTCCCTGGATCTGCTACGGGCCCGCACGCGCTGCCGGAACTTGGGTGAGAGGCACACCTGAGGGGGACACCTGGCACCCTCCTCATCCAGCACACGCGACAGACTTGAGAGATTCAGCGAACCCCTATGGTATATCAAAAACTTTGGTTGGTATCTTTAGCATTTTCACCTAGTCCTAGATATTTTATTCAGGCTGGTAGCATGAATCATTTAACTGCCATAGCTTTAACTACACATTTTATTCAGGCTAACAATATACAACTTACTTAAACTGAGAAATTCTAGTAATCAAAAGATTAAAGACTACCTCAATCAGCCCTTTTGCTGCTGTAGTACCGGTATCCCTTCGGTGCTCTATCCAAGCTAACATCATTCATAGTTAAGAGAAATTCTAGGACAGTAGTCATAAGTTCAGCTGGTATTTAGTAACTCTTTCACTGCCATATATTCACCTAGGTATTTTATTTAGAATGGCATGATAAAACTTTGAGTAGCTTGACATGATACAACCATGAATAGCAGAGGGAAGCTCTGCAAGTAAAAGGATTGAAACTTAAGACTCCTCTCCCTATTTTGAGAGTATGAAATCATCAGATAGATTTGCACTGCTCAAACAAAGCCTTGTGGTCAGTCATATGATGATTCCATTCGTTTTAGGTTTTTGCTACAGATGATTTTAACCTATGAGAGACCCCTTGTTATAGAGGGAACAATGAAGATTCTGTCAAGCCCCTAAAGTTTGAAAAGCCTCTCCTGAGCTGAATAAAAGTGTCTCAGCAGTTCACCAGCACAGTACCTTCATCCACCCTTACACTAAATTGTATATTTAATTCATTCTTGCTACTTCCAGATGACTACTCAGCTTTGAAAAAGCCTCTCATATTGAAGAGGCTTGCAAAGGCTGTATCTAACCCATCCAGTTTGAAAAGTCTCTCCCAGGGTGAATGTAATCATCTGGAGACAACAAAAATAAACTACAATATATGTCACTGAACAAAAGCAGTTAAGAAGAATGTGTTATGAGAAAATTGCAACTACAAGGAAGTCATAACAAATCCTGAATCACAAAATATACCTCACACAGATCAAAAGGTTTGTACAATTTTCTGGTACTGTGCCCCTCCTGTAACTCAGATTTTTCTTATACTGCCAACAGTTCCTTGTACAGTAATGCTTATATATTCCTTTGCTGCTTATTGAGTCTGACTCTAGGTGTAGATGTTAAACACAGTGATGCTTCTTGTGTTTCTGAATCCCACCCATATACCAGTGAGAAATACAAAGATGGATCCCTTACATTTTTTTTTTTTTTTAAGATGATTTTATTTGGCTTTGAAGAAACTTTTAAACCTGGAAGAGATAGACACTGCTTGGCTTAAACCCTTCAGAATCAGACCTCCTTCCCAAAATTAATTAAAATTGTCTTGTGGCAGAAAGAATATGCCAGTAACTGAAAGAGTCATCACTGTACTGATGGGGTTAAGATGATAAGATGATGATGATGATGATACAGAGCCAGCCCCTCATACACTAGTGTAGCGATGCTTAACAGGCCACAAGAAATGATTATCATGAGATGGACCAATCAGATACACGTCATCCTCAATGGAAGTCTAGAGCATGGGGCGAGGAACTTTATTAGAGCATTACCTCAAAATTTATTTGAGTAAAATGAAATTGCCCCAATCTGAAAAAAAAAAAAAAAACTGTGTTCACATCTGTCAATAGTACAGGGGCTAACAAATATCATGATACATGATACTGGTTTTACACCTTATTCACTAAAATTTACATCATTTATGGGAAAAGTCAGTAATACAGAGCATGCACTACCTGTTCCCCAACCTCTAGTCTAGAGAAAGTGTGCTTCAAAATGGTACTTCAAGTGAAACAACTTTAACCTATGGGGTGTGAGCCACAACACTAGCCTTTGACAGTTGTATTTCAAGTTCCTAAAAACTAAGAAACAAACACACACAGATACAAATAGTAGCAGGGCTCTTGCCACTGCCACCCAGCAGTGTCCTAGTTTCACTCCTGATACTACAGGGGTGGTGAAAGTCGTCACTGTCTGATGACATCACACCCTAATCACTTATGCACTCTTCCATACTCTGCTCCCCAAAACAGTCACTATATCTTGCAGCCCAACCAAATCATCATTACACTTTGCATGCATACCTATCCCTGCAATGATACAAAACATGTATTATGAAAAGTTCATTTTTGGTCATTTTCTGTACACGGGGGGCAGGGTCTGAGGGCAGGTAAATGCACACTCCGCAGGTTATGTAAGACATGCTTTTGGTTCATGATTGAGGAGTTCAAAATCCCCCCAAAAAAAGCAAAAATTAAATAAATAAACAAACCAATAAATTGATAAAATAAAACAATAATTTGTGACTTCAAAATTTTTTCATAATCAACAAGCAACTTTAAGATAAATAACAGTTTATTCATTAACAACAGACTGTAATACTCTCAGGCTCGTATGACTGTCTGGTGTCAGATGGAGTAGTATAGTTAACCACTCACAACCACAAGAGGGTTAATGATGGTACTATTAACACACTCAGACTCACAGCACTCACTCTCATCTGAATAAATTACTGTATCTAATGTTGACTAGAAGAGAATACTAGAGTTGTGCCAGTCATGAACTGTTAGGTCTTTTGTAACAGTTTGCATTTGGGTGTTTTATTTAGGTTAACTCCAGAAGATATTTTTAACTGAAAAACTTAAAAACAGTCAAAGGAATCATGAACTAGCTTGAGTATCTCCTTGGTTGCTGGTAGTACACCTGGGAATTATATTTAGGTTAACACCAGACAATTTTGTTGAGAGAAATAACAACACTGAGAGAGTTAAATAAAGACCATAGCTAGTTTGGTTTCATGTGACGGAATTGAGTGACTCACACAACTTGAATACATAGTCATGGTTGCCTAAGTTCAACGAGCCTTATTCATTATGAGGTAGGAATGAGTCTCCTTAGTCACTTGTCAAACCGGCCCTTCAGTTTGACTATACAAGAGCATTAAATCAGCTGAAAGGGATTTGGGATCTTCGTCAGGTTAGACCAAATGCACCATAACCGCAGAAACTGAGGCAGGCAGCAATGAAACATGCAAGTTAGACAGTTTATGAAGTTTTATTGAGTTATTTGTCCAGGTCTCCCACAGGTTAGGTAAAGCTAGACTAGATTATGTTATTCAGCTAAATCATATGTTAAGTTAGGGTAAAGTTAGGCAAAATCACATGCAAAGCTTAAATAGTACTGATTTGACTACAAGATAATTGGTTGTCCTAGCCTAGTTTGATTGTAGGGCAGGTAAGGCAAGCAAGGAAAGAAAAGAGAAGAGGAGAAAACACAGAAAAAAAAAATGAGAGGATAAGAGAAGAGATGGATGGGAAGAGATGGGGAATGAAGGGCAGAGAGGCATAAATCTGAGTTAGGTTGGACAGAGGAAAGGGTAAAGGTGAATGTGGTACGGTAGGGTAGGGTAGGGTAGGGTAGGGTAGGGTAGGGTAGGGTAGGG